>BPLS01028620.1:0-18934 GCA_019656275.1 Rhododendron kiyosumense | reverse complement strand
GTTCTTATTTTGTTTAAAGTCCATAATATACCGAGACTACCATGGATCGTCCACAAAGTTTGCAAAAAAGAAAAATGAGGAATCGAGGATCATTAGATAGATGGTCATTACCAAGTTCATTAATCACTCTTTCACTGTAAGAAAGCTCAACCGCTATAGCGAGAATCTGAGCCAAGTTCCTCTAAACCAAGTAACTTTCTACCACCAAACATATATAGTGCACCAAGGTTTTCAAGGAGTTCCATTATTAGAGAGCAAGAGGAGGACAATAGAACCTGAAACATCACAATTTAAAGTGAAATCATTTGGTATGATTTTCACTTGAGAAAACCTCTATATGCAGTTCTCAAGTGACATCAATTTCTTTCCAATTGTTAGCTACTATACGTGCTTGTTTTAATTCTTGGGGCCATACGGATCCAAAAATTTGGCCCCAATTTCTACTAAAAAAATTTAGAGTCAAGCACAATAACATAAAACAAGACTTCATCATATGCAAAAGGCCCTAAACTCAGTATCAAAAAACCCTGATCAAAGAGTCCAATTTGGCCAATTATTCAGTACTCTTGGAGTACCATGTTGTATTGCCATTTGATACTTCTCACAAATAAAATATCGCCGCCACACAATGTGAGTCACTCATTGTCTCCTCATCAACCAACAAAAGTGAATGATAAAGTCCCCTGCCGCAAAATTTGTCGTCACGTAAATGGTGCAGGTAACATGTAGACAGCCAATTTGAATATGTGTACATAAAGCCATAAAATCATTCTCAAAAAGCCCTAATCAAAAACCCAATTTGAATAGATACATGTGCTGCATATGAACAAGTGCATGAGTTAAAAAATCCCTAAACTCAGTAGCACAAATTCCCAATCAAAAGGCCAATTAGTTTATCTACAACACACTATGCATCACGGAGTTGTAACACGCGCGCGCGCGCGCGCGCACACACACACACATATATATATATAGAGAGAGAGAGAGAGAGAGAGACACCTCGGCTTTGGTTTAGGGTGCTGACTGACGGACGAAAATGGACGGACGATGGCGAACAACAAAGTACCACGACGAACGACAAAGTACAGCGACGAACGACGGGCTTCTCCAGATCTCGACTACGGCTCCACGAAATACGTATGTGTACTTTAGAGGGAACCATTTAGGGGTTTTGGCGTGGACGAGGAGTTGGGGATTCTCGCATCTGCTGCACTCCCAATCCCCTTCGCTCTTCTCTCTCTCTCTCTCTCTTTCTCTCTCAAACTCTGCCGCAAATTCCAACCGCGATGCCTCTAGGTTAAAAAAGTTGGATAGGTACTTCAGCCCCAAGTCTGGCATTTTCGCTGCAATGTTTAACTTTTGTGTTTGAATTGGGCTTTGGGGCTTAATGAGCGGGATCTCATCAAATAGGAAGAGCTTCGGCCATTCTACTTTCTGCAGTAAATTTTTTTCCTTTTTTGTGTAAGTAAATTAATTTTGGTAAAACTGAATATTTAGGGCTAATTTGATTTTAAAAGTCAAATATCACGGAGTAACTTATTTTTTCTTTATTAAAAAAAATCGCATTTGTTAATCTTGCATCAAACTTTTGTGATTTATCTGTTCGTCTCGTCAAGAGGAACCGAAAAAGTAAAAAATATAATCAAAACTCATAATTTTTGAATAAAAACAAAAATAAGTCACAAAACAAAGAAATGCAAAAAAAAAATTAAATAAAAACAAAAAAATAAGTTACTTGACTTAGTCCGAACCCACCCTTTGTTCAATCCATCTCTAACTGGAGTCTCATGTACTTCAAACACAAGATCTTAGTTGTACACGTGTCCTCTCTTCAATATTCGGAAACTCGCATTGATCAAAGGCCCGTTTGTTAATAGGTATGGGTGATGGGATTGGATTATGAAAGTGGTGGGATTCCTAATACTATGTTTGGTTTCACAAAATTGGAATGAACTATTAAGTCAATCCCCAAAAATGGGGGTATTAGAACATCTCCAATTTTGACCCAATTTTTTATCCAAATTTGGGTCAAAATTTGGGTAAATATTCATTTTGGGGCAAGCCCACTTCAATGGCAAAATAAACTTTTACCCAAAGTTACTATTTTTTTATGTTTGAACAGTACATCTTCTTCTTATTTTTGTCCCCCCACGCCATCTCTCTTTGTATTGTCAACAGTAATCGACTCCTCCAAACCCCCCCTATCTCTCTCTCGACAAATTTGTACTCCCAATTTCCAAACCCCAGTCCTCTTCTCTCTCCTCTTTCATAGTCCATACTCATCCATTGATCAAATTTGAAAACCACAAATGTTGGGAGAGAGAGAGAGAGAGAGAGGGGCCAAGGGACTGGGTTTTATGAAGTTTGTAGGATAAAAAACAAGAGGACTGGCTTTTATTAGCAGAGAAATAGCCGTTTGAAAGGAGAAAGTAGCCATTGAAAAAATGGGACAAAAATGGGGAGAGGCTTGGATTGTCTCATATTTGGGCAAAAAAATGGGTAAAACCCAAAAATGGGGAAGGGTTTGGGTCATGATTGGAGATGGGTTTTTGAGAGTTTTGCCCAAATTTTGAATTTGGGTCTTAAAATGGATCAAGATTGGAGATGTTCTTAGGAATCCCTTGGGGGAGGTGGTATTGTTAGTCCACTCCCAACACTTTTTTCTACATTGACCAAATGTCACCATTGGACACAGGTAATGCTTGAAAAAAAAATGGACAAGGACAATTTTGAAAATTCATGTTTTAATCTTATCTTACTTGTGCAAAACAAACATGATATTAATAGTCTTATCATTTAATCACATCATAAACAAACAAGCAAGTCACCAATCACATCTCATTACCAATCTCAATCTTAATCCATCTACTTATATATCCTACATATCTATCGTCGTTATCAAACGAGGCCAAAGAGTTGTCCTCGGAGTGTCTTCCTCTTATGTATGGGTTATTTAGTTGCTTTAGATATGTTAGTCATAGCCAATTGCGGGCACTTGATCAAGGGAGGCGAAATTCTTAAAGGGGGCGAGCGAGATAAGATATATACTTTGAGTGGCATCTAGGTAATTAACCCTTTTTAATTATGATTTTTTGGAAATTAAAATTATCCAAATCCACAACTATCTCACACCCCATGGCCCTTTTTTTTTTTAGGTGTTTAGGATCAATGAGAGTTGGAAACAGGGGAGTTACGTGGTATAGTCCAAATGTTTGACAAAATCACCATGAACAAAGACCGGTATGTCGATGTGTTTGATGCAAGACCCAAAACTGTTTAAGCCCTCAACAGAAATCGAAGATCCAATCGTTTAAACTCTACGCAGAAATTAATGACCCAAATGTTAAGATCTCTCATTTTTAGTATATTAATTAACTTTTCAATATAGGAAACAAACTAGAGAGTGGTTGAGTGGTGATAGTTGCTACTTTAGAGCTTTAGGTTGTGAGTTCAAGCCTCACAAGTAACGTTTCAAAACTATTTTTTGTAAAGGTTTCAAAATTGATGCTTAAAATTTGAAAGTGAAGGAATTAGACCTCCATCACTTTTGCATGTCCAAACATAAAGGAAGTTGGGGTTAATACTTATAACTCTCCCAAATTTTTTGGTATATGTAGTATTTGTAATATTGCTCATCTATATATGCTAAATTTATGTTATTCAATGTTATATTTTTTGATTAATCTCCCGTCTCGATGAGAGGAGTTTAAAATATAAAAAACATATGATCAAAAACCCAAAAAAAATATTAAAGACGAAAAAACATCAATACCTGATATTTTTTGTGGCTTTGTTGTCTTATATGGATTTTTTTCAACTTCAATTCTAATTTTTATATTTTTCTGATTTCTCTTGTCGAGACAAGGGACTAGTTCTAAAATTCACGACAAAAAGTTGAACAAAAATTTATAAACAGTCCCGCTAACAGGTGCCCCTGGAGCAATAGTTTAGGTGCAATTAATATACTCACATTGATGAGTTGTGTTTATGGGAACTCAACAAACATCATTTTCTACCACTATTCTCTATGCTAGTCATAAATGTTTATAATACCTTTTTGTAATGACAATAATACTCTCATTTTTTTTATAAAAAAAAAAATTAGGTTGGAGAATTTGTTAGCACAAACAAAACAACGGCGGGAGGAATATGCACCTTTGATATTGTTCTCAGGTTTTGGTTATTAACGTTACATAAAAAATAAAAAATAAAAACCAAACAATGGCGGGAGGGATTAAATAATTTTTTGTTAGTTAAGGTAATAAATAATTTTTTATCAGTTAAGGGAATAAATAACTCTTTGTTAGTTAGCCGCAACTTGTTATCGAAACAAAACAAGAAAAAAAAATCCGTGACAAACAGAACAATATCTTTGTAATATGAAAAATTATCAATTGCATAATACTACCGTAAACAATTAAATAAAAATCCATGAGTCTCAATTTTCAACATCTAAAAGCGAAAAGAAAAATTACAGTTGTATAACAACCGTACAAAAATTCAGGCGAGATAACAAAAATGAAAATTGACAAAAACTCCAATTTCTAATACTTCATACTCCCTCCGTCCCAAATTGGATGTCAATTTTTGATATCCGTGCCAATTTCAATTCCTTATATCTTTCAATATCGATCTAAAAAATTATGCAATATGGATCTTGTTTGATAGTTCTCAATTAGTTATATTATACAAAATTTTCAAACTCATGAAAAACATTATAGATTGAAAAATATAAGCGATGAAAAATGACACGACTTTCAAAAATTGTCATTCTTTTTTGGACGGAAGAAGTACAAAATATAGAATTCAATCCTATCTTGCTCAAAGTGGTTTTCTTCTTCTTTTGTGAACAAGTGATGATTTTTTTTCTTGACCGGACACATAGTAAAATTATGCCCAACACCCTTTCACAATCCACTTGAGAACACCGGTTTTCTTTTGAACACTGTTCCCCCCCTTGTTTTGTTGGTTGTCGTATTGAACATTTGTTTCTAACAGAAAAAGAAATGGCATTTATCTCGAATAGAAAAGGAAAGGGCGGAACTTCTATTTTTTCTCAAGGAAAAAAGTAGATGGATATGAAGAGTCATGATTATTTTTCTCAACCAAAATATTGTTGATCTCGATCTTTTGATTGTGTGGTTTACATTTTCAATGTCATTATTAGTAAATCTTGGAATGAGTATAAACAATGTAAGTAAAGTACTTAAAACACTGTAATCTTATGCTCCAAATTTGTGCCCTAGGGGCACCTGATAGCATTTGCCTTTGATAATTAATACCTTCCAAAGACATTTTCAGCATTTGTTTTAATACCCGCTAAGGACATTTCAGCATTAACAAATGCTGAAAATATCCATGGCGAGTATTAATTATCAAAACACGTCCTGAGCCATAATTTTCTCTTTCTTTTTTCCCTTTCTTAAATTGAGAGAGAGAGAGAGAGAGAGAGAGAGAGAGAGAGAGAGAACTTTTGGTCTCCCTATTCAATAACTTATACAAGTAAATATTCTTGATCAAACCCATATTGGCAAGAACAATAATCTATGTAGTCTGAAATATTTTTCAGAAAATGTTCTCGACAGTTATATTAATGATTCAGATTCATTTTGGATGTGTGGGACCCAAACATCCAACTAAGTTTCAACCAGTGATTTTTCTTTCGAAAATATTTTAAAGGATATTTTTCGGGGTCCCTAGCATTGCTCTGGCAAAAAACATGGATAATACTATCACGATATACACCTTAAACATCATACAATATATATTGAAAGTTAAGTGTGACCGTTATAATCTTCGACACTTAAATTTTTCATAATTGTGAATTAAGTTTTCGACACTTAAATTTTTAATTCACAAATTAGATATAAGTCTTTCCGTGCAAAAAAAGGAAACAACAATTCGGTCCCAACTTGCATGGTTTGACTAATCTATTTTTGAAAATTATAACTAGCATTGTTCGACACAAGAAAACGAAAAAGAAAAACACAATGCGAACCTTTTTTTCTAAGGACTTACCAGGATAAATTTCATAAAAAAAATTCCGAATTAAAACATCTCTATATACTCTGTGGATGACTTCAAAGGCAGCCTTGATGGCATCAGCCGCCTCAACAAACTCTTTTGGCAGTTTTACGTTCTGTTTCTATGTTTCCTTTAGGGGCTTTCCAACTAATGGTGGGTTTTTTTTTTTCTGTCATTCTTTGTTTAGCAGCGATGGTCCGGATTTTCACTATGTTGATGATGATTGGAAGCCTACAAAAGAGGATTATAAATCCGGCACATGAAATTCATAAAGTGGGTACGATGGAAAATACAGAAGTCACAAAATTAAGAATACGTCCATGTTATTTTTCAATCTCACAGCATTTTGATTGATTAAATTTTTGTTCAATTGATCAGAGATGGAAGATTTAGAGATGGTAAATGGTCCTGTAGAGATGGGTGTTTCTGGGGTCGATAATATTCAACCAAAACCTGTTATAGGTATGGAATTTGACTTTGAATTATCCGTTTATGACTTTTTCAATTTCTATGGAGGAAGCATGGGATTCAGTATAAGAAGAAATAATGTTGCCAAAAGTAAAAGTGGTGAAATTACATCTAGGACATTCGTTTGTTCTAACGAGGGCCATAGAAAACATGATAAACAAGATAACCAAACAAAAAATCCTAGAGCAGCAACGAGAACTGATTGTGTTGCTTTTATGGCTATTAAATTAATAAGACAAATTAGAAAGTACTAAAAAGAGGTATATGTACTAAAAACACATGTGAGAGGTTTATTTATATGTGCATTCCATAGAATTGGTGTTTCTCTGGGAATTTGTTTACAAACTCTAAGCCTGGTGGTAACTAGAGTTATTTTCTAAAACCCCCCCTTTTTATCTTGAACTACGTTAGACTTGATATTCCCTCGCCTCGAGGATACGTAGGCAATTCATTGAGAGCTCGATCACAATCTTTCTCAACTCTTTCTCATTTTATGTTTTTCAAACATATTTTCTACAATCTTTTATATGAAACTTGTCACGACTTGCTTTTTATTAGAAATAAACTCCAAAATACATATCTAATATACTTCCAGGCCTTATTCTTTCAATATCCAAATTTACATTACCAGATTAATATATCTCGCAATTCAAGTTCTTACAATCCAAAATAAAAGTTTTCAAGTCTTACAAGTCAAAAATATACAAGTATTCCATCACGCTCTTAAATAAAAGACTAGAACATATCCCATGATTCTTAAGCCTTTGGATCCACCTCTGAACCTGAAAAATTTGAGTTAACAATGACATGAGCCACAAGTCGTGCAGAAAATATGCTAAATGAAAAGATATGAATATGCAAAGCTTGATACACAAAACTATATACTTTTTATTTTCCTTTTCTTTTTCTTTTTCTACATATTAGTGTTGAGAAGTTTTCCATGTTATCTTTTCCTTCAAACATTCAAAACAGTGCTATTAAACCACAACTCAAATCAAGTCCCGAATAGAGAAAAGAACCCATATAAACCAATATGAAAAAAAACAAACAAACTCATATCGCATAGCCAACTAAATCGAAAATCAAACTTACTAAACACCAAGACATTAATATATATATATAAAATGAGTTGCTCACCGATACAACCAACCAACAACCATACTAGACGTCTCTAGCATGTGCACTTTACGGCTACTAACCCGAAGGATGAAGCAACCTACCCCACGTGGGTTTACGGACTTTCACCGACGGCGTCACAATTGACTCATGTAGGTTTACGGACTTTCACCGACGGCGTCACACTTGACCCAAGTTTCCCAATGACCTACCTCAAAATCACAAAACTATAATATTCCAAAATATCTCAAATACTTGGCCTTAAAGCCCAAATCAACTAAAATTCCTCGAATACTCACCCAAATCCATCAATTTCATCCAACGTAAAATATACTCAATCTAGTCTCCACAAACACAAAAATTATTCAAAACAACTCACATATGTGTAACAAGTATACAAAATCATATATCAACAAGTCCCTTTCCTCAACCTACTAATTGCAGAACGTAAAAATCCACCTGTTATAAAACAAAAATTGCTCATTTAAGTTACTATCTTTTCATCAAACAGATGGTGTCTGTAAACTAGCTATGTTCTCGTATGACTTAAAAGTCACAATTTTGGTCAATTAGAAGGTGAACCCAATACTAATGAAGACCAAATATGCCAAAAGCAGTAAAATCTCAACCCTAACTATGAATAAAAAAACAAATTCCCTCACAAAAATCATGTATAGCACACAATTCCGAACATATAAACTAGGGCTTAGCTTATAATTTGATTACTCTACCATAAACTCGAATTAAGTGCACACCAAGGCATATACACACACATTTAATCATTTACCATAAATCCTACCTCGAAAAGGAAAACCCCCAAAATGTTGAAATTCCAAAATTTGACCGATTGAGATTTTGTTCTGATACATGCGTAGCCCTTTGTCCGTAGATCACATCTTCTTCTTGCCTTTTTGCAAAATTTTCGAGCCTTGGCCTTCAATTTCGCGTTTGAACCATGAGGGTTTGTGGAGAGTTAAAAGAGAGAGAGAGAGAGAGAGAGAGAGAGAGAGAGAGAGAGAGAGAGAGAGAGGAGAAGACGTAGGAAGAAGAAAAGGGAAAAAAAAATCTCGAATATTTAGACAAGTTGGAATAGATTCCTACACCCTAGTTAAGAGAATTGAGGAAGAGATCAGAGTTTGCTTGGTATCTTTGAAAGTTGTCCATACATTCAGATTTTGATGCTGCTTTTTGCCAGAACTGGGGGATCCAATTCAGAGTAGACCGTTAGTTTGGTGTTTTGTTGCTTTTCTTTTTGTTGTGAGCAGTTAGGTTATCAAGTGGCCAAAGTTTTGGCTGGAGTCTCGTAATTTCTGTCCCAAGGCTGTCTTCTTGGTTTGTTGGGCTTGGTCCCTTTATAAAATTTGCCTTTTTCCAAAAAAAGAAAAAGATTTAGATTGGCTCTCTCTTCTGAACCAATTAAAACATATTACCCTAACTCCCCTTTACTTACTAACACTCTCTCTTAAGTCCTTCTACTTAACCACAATCCTAATTATAACTCAATATGCTATAAAAATAAATCTTAACTAATTTTAAAAGCTATCCAACATGGGTCCACCAACACTCTCACCCTATGGCCAACAGACTCGGGCCTGCACAACCAACATACGTATACATATATAAAATAAAATTCATTGCGCACAAAATTATCTAATTGTAATTCCACATAACCACATCATTAATAAATAAATTAAAATTGGGGATAGGTCTGTATAAAACTCCTCTTTTATAAAAACACAAAGCTCTTCTTTAAAATTATGTCGCATTCAAGGAACTTGGATCACTTCCTTTTTCTCGCTTAACCCTATCTCCTACCTGAGATAAAGGCCGGTGAATGCGAGAAAAAATTTCTGGCCCGACAATACTATAATGATTACTAAATATTTGGTATTCTTGAAATACTACAACCATAAGTCAGACAATCACCATATACCACATAGGACTATAATTCTTATTTCACCAATAAAACATAATCATAATGGGCCGGACTCTATTTACTCTCTGTTAAATACTATATTTAGGAGTATCAGTAGAATGCTCCTAGGGATAAGAGTACTCTCCAAATAAGGAGACTTGTGCTTATGCACATTGGGACAGTTGCACACAGATAATCTTAGGAGGCAAATTAGCCCAAAAGCACCCCGGAAAAAAAGCACGAGCCCGTCAACAACTTGTTCCACTAATAAAATATGTACTTATTTTTTACTCAATAAGAACCTATGTTTTATTAACGTTTACTTTTTGGTTTTGCCTTATTAATTCTATATTCCAAAATTTGTGTCATTTTTAATCGCTTATATATTTTAATTTATAATAAATTTTATGATTTTGAAAACTTTGTATAATTGAATTAATTGAGATCTATAAAAATAGATCTATATTGCTTATTTTTTGATATTCATATTGAAAGATTTAAGTAATCAAAAATGGCACACCGAAGAAATACTTATTTTCTAAGAACCCTTAGTGGAACAAGAATTTTTATTTCCAAAAAATCAAAATAAGTACTATATTTTAAGGGGCCTTAGCGGAACGGGATCAACTCCAAGCCATGACACGAGCCCCCCAAAATGGTGCGATCAACTCCAAGCCATGACACGAGCCCCCCAAAATGGTGCAATCACCAATTCGTATTTCTCTAAATCTAGGATCACCGCACCATTTCCACAGCTTTACGTGGGCCCATTCTAGGCACTACAAAATACAGAAAAAAATTATTTTGTTTAAAAAAATCAGCACATAAATTTAAAAAAATTTAAATTCATAAATATATAGTATGTATTTTTTAAAAATCAGCTCATTGTATTTTGGTTTTTTTTTTTTGGTAAACAATATATTTATTTTCATTCATCTAGCCATCGCCAATTTGGACTTCTCAGTTCTCTCGGATCCAAGCCTCTCTCTCTAGCAGTGATGACCGGAAAGAAGCTGAAGCTCTCCTCCTCCTCGTGCTGCTGCATATCTCACGAGTTCTTGAAAGCAGCGACAAAGAATCCCAACAAAATCGCAGTCATACACGCCTCGGGCGGCGCCAAAATCGCGAGAGAGTTCCGCAATTCCAACAGAGGCCGCACAACCGTGTCGGACATCAACTACGACAAGTTCTACGGCGACCTTCTCGAAACGGCCCCGTCGTCTCGCCCTCCGGTTTACGACGGCGACCGGTGTTTCACTTTCTCCGAAATTCTCTCCGCCGTCGACTCCCTCAGTTATCGTCTCCGCCGCATCCTCGATGATCCCTCCTCTATTGTCAGAGCTTCCACTGGTTAGACCCCTTAAATCTCAATTGTCGTTTCTCTATTCAGTTTGGTCTGCAATTTCTCGGGATACACAAGAAAATCTTTTGAAGAGTATTTTTACTAGGATTAAGCACTTCGCAGGTCGGCTCTGAGTTTTCGGGGGCCATGAAAACTTTTTAAACGGCCCCTCTATGTAATTCATGAATAAATTACTTTGGAAAATCTGAAAGGAAATTGATTTTGGCAATCCAGTTTTAGCCACTGGCACTTCCCTTTGTGTCTTGATTACTTGAGATTACACATAAAAAGTGGAGTGCCATCGGCTAAAAGTGGAGTGCCAAAATCACATCCTGTCTGAAATCAATTTTAAAGAGAAATATCACTTCAATAGTAGTACAAAAAACTTAATAATAGTTTCAAAAAATATTACTTAAACATCACTATTCTCCTATTTTTAGCAGCAAAAGTAATGATTAATCTCCCATACTAATCTTGTGCATAGGGCTATAGTCACAATGTAAGCATAAAAAATTTGAGGCCACAATGCTGCCTCATCCTCGGTATGCCCAGCGCCTGCCTTGACACTTTGGATAATATAGTTGTTGTGTTTGGATGGGTTTTTGAGATTTTTTGAGTTTGATTTTTGGGGTGACGAGTGGAGAGAAAAATAGGGTAATGATTGGAGAGAGGGGTAATGAGTGGAGAGAGATAGAGAGAGAAATGAGAATAATGATTAGAGAGTGGAGAGAGAAATGAGAGTAATGATTGGAAGTAGAGGTAATGAGTGTTTTTTGAGTTAGAATTTTTTTTTCAAGTTCCCATCCAAACAAAAAAATGTCACTAACTCTTTTAATCCGAGAAAGGGAAAAGCAGACTTTTGGTGAAAACTTGTCAATTTTGACTTCTTGCTAGTATCAGGTGTCATAAAGTTGTAATTGTTTTTGAACTGCTATTATCTATGTAGCACCGACACTTCAAAAGGGCATCGTGTCCACATATTGGACACGGGGACACGGTGGGTACACGCTCAAATACATATTGGACACGCCACGTGGCGTGTCCAATAATTTTTATTATTTTTTGATGGGGGACACGTGAGGGACACCGCTAGGGACACGTCGGGGACACAGCTAGGGGTCAAAATGGAATATATATTTTTAATTTTGAGGGGTTAATATGAAATTATTAAAAAATATTTGGGTTAAACTGTAATTATGCCTTTATTTGGAATTCATATAGGACATGTCTTCATCAACAGTGGAAAAAAAGAAAAAATATATGTATATAAGTATTTATATATTTATTTATTTATACCCGCGACGTGTCCATATCTCCATTTTTTTAGAATTGCCGTGTCCCGTGTCCGTATCTGTTTCCATGTTCGTATTCGTATCTGTGTCCGTGCTACATAGGCTGCTATAGTTTTTGTTTGGTAATATACTGTGACTTTGACTGGGTGACATTGAAGCTGGAGATTCATGTAGGTTGATTTTTTCATGTAGGTTTGTATTGAACATACACTTTCTTATCAAACCGTGCGAAAACCAAGTAACCTAAGCCTTGTGTCCCAGTTAGGGCTGTCCAAGAAAAACCGAAAACCGTGAAACCGATCCGGACCGAACCGACCCGTGCTTTTTGGATTTTGTCCGTGGATTAATGGTCCGGACACGGATTTGAAAATTAAAAAACCGTGAGATACGGATTAGGATTGGATTTTTATTTCAAAACCGCGGATTAACCGAACCGAACCGTGAAATATTTAAAAAAAAAAAATAAAAAAAAAAATATATATATACATATATGTGTGTGTGTGCGCGTGTAGGTAATATTTATAAATAATTATAATTTTGCTACTTGTTATGATTTTTTTTAACAATTTTACATTAATATAACAATATATAAAATTTAAGGGGTAAACTGTCCAAACTCTAAAATGTTTCCCTTAATCAAATTCAAGACTGATGAAATATGGTTACTGGAATGATAAAACCTGGATTGGAATGATGTAACAATGGCTGTAACTGTAATGTTGCAGTTTGTAGCTTATTGCAATGTAATGTTTTTCATATTGCTGGTCATTTGAACTGGAAATTGCCAATCTGGACTGTAATGTTTCTCTTATTGCTCCTCACTTGAACTAGAAATTTGGATTGATATGTAATATAGTAGTTGAAGTAATTTTGCGTTTTTTAGTGTTTATGGAAGAAAATCCGTGGATAAAACCGGAACCGAACCGTGACTTACGGTTCGGAATCCAAACCGAACCGTGGACTTTTGGATTAGGATTGGATTGCATTTTCCAAAAACCGTGAGATGCGGATTAGGATTGGATTCATACGAATCCGATCCAATCCGGACCGCGGACAGCCCTAGTCCCAGTCTATGAAGCACAAACACTTCTAGAGGTCGGCGTGTCCCCTGTGTCCAACACAGTGGGCACGACAAAGTACATATGGTGGTGTGTCCATTAAATTTAACCAACTTTTTTTGGGGACACGGCGGGGACATGACAAGGTTAGATATGCATTTTTTAAAATTTTTTGGTTGGGGTAAATATGTATCGCTTCAAATAATATGGGGTAAAAGTGTAATATGATGTATATATGATGCTTTTTTTTGTACACGTTGATGGTTCATGCTTATACATATAATTCACTGGTATAAAACAAATATTATGTATTTATGTATTTATTCTTTCCATGTCCCCTGGCGAGTCCGTGTCTCCATTATTTTAGAAATCCCGAGTCGGTGTCCATATCCGTTTCCGTGTCCATGCTCCATAGGTCCTAGTTAATTGAGGTTGCCTACATAAGATTTTGATAGGGTTTTGTCTACGCACAACTCTTCTTTCTCCCAGCTTGAGATCAACTCTGTGAAAGGTAGTACTCTAATCATGGAAATTATTTTGTTACAGAACATGTATTTTATTGTTTAGGTTATATTAGCAGGTCAATGTGTTCTTTTTATGGAATAGAAGATGGGAAACCGTAAATGGCCTGAAGATCAATAAACCTTGAGGAAGTGATCATATGATTCATATCTCATGTGATAGAAACAACCTCCAGACCTTTAGTGAGGTGTAAAATGTTAAGTCCAGGCCTTGATATATAGCCAAAGTCTCATTTACTTGGTGCATTTTGCTTCTAGTGGGAGAGTTAAGCCTGATGGATGGTGTGTAAGCTTACTAGCTTTAAAGTTGATTCTGGATTCAAGCAGTAAGCAACAAATTGTCCCACCATCTGATGGTTTCTTTAGTCTTCTATTTCACAATCGTTTGACACACCTTAGTGTTTAGATCCAGATTTTCTGAGACAGATGAGAAGAGCTAAGAACAATGTTTTTTTTTGGGTAAATTGAAAATTTTATAAGCACAAACAAACTACAAATCAAAGGATCTAGTCCTTACAAGCCAGGAGAAAAAAGCAAACACACAGCAACTAACAGCGGTAACTATTACCCCAAAAACACTTAGGGGAAAAAAACATTTTTGGGAATTCTCCAAGATGTCACAATTGACAGATTCTGGGCAGAAGCACGAATCCCTCTCCAAGAGCTAAGACAAGCACGAACATCCTCAATTATAGATAGTTGCAAAAGAGAGAAATCCACACCTTTTCGCTGAAACACCCACAAATTCCGTTCTCTCCACAGCCAATAAAATGTGGCTGCCAAAGACAATTTGCATATAGTATGAGCCATAGAACTGCCACTGCTATGTTGCTGCACCCAAGACAAAACCCCAGGCAAATCTATTGGACCATTACTAACTCCATTTTGCGCCAAGATGTAGGACCAAACCTGCTGAGCATAACAGCATGAAAAAAAGAGATGGGAGTGGGATTTAGGTTCACAAAGACAAAGGCTGCATGTAGGATCAACTGGCATACCCCACAAGATGAGGCAATCTTTGGTAGATAATCATCCCAACACAGATAACCACAGAATAAAGGCCCACCTTGTAGTGTGACGCTTGAACCAAATCACGTTATGCCAAGGAAAAGGAGGATTAGACTCCCTAAAGGCTTGCCAAGCCGAGCAAGCTGTATAAACACCCCCTGGAGAGAGGTTCCAAAAGACAGAATCAGCAGAGTTGGGGTTAGGAACAAAATGAGCAAGCTGCACTCATTATTTCCATGATGATAGGATTTCGCTGCCTAGGCCAACACCAGCTATCCCTTTGAATAATAGAACAAACTTTTAAAGAGAGCGATCTCCCACAATTACGCACTAACTGCTCCCCAAATTTCTGGTATAGAGGTCCCAAGTGGTGCCAGTTGTCCATCCATAAAAAGGTGTCTTTACCATTTCCAACTTGGTATGAAATTTAAGGCTGAACTTTATCCCTTAGCTTAAAGAGTTTCCTAACAATCCAAGAAGCATTAGGAGGAACTCTCAAGCCCCATATACTCCTGTCTTTGAGAATGTACATGTGAATCCATTTAACCCATAGAGTATCGCTCTTTTTACAAACTGCCCACAAATGTCTATCCATTGAAGCCCTATTCCAATCCTTCATTAATCTGAAACCAAGACCACCTTCATCCTTTGGAACACAGACATCCTTCCATGAGACCTTAGCCCCCACACTTTTTAGATCTGCCCCAGACCAAAGGAAAGCCCTAAGAATCTTCTCAATCTCCTTAGTAACCTGTTGAGGAATGATAAAGATAGAAGCCCAATAGACTTGTATGCTAAAGAGAACTGACCCAACCAACCGAGCCCTTCCACCATAAGACAGAGACTTATTAGACCATGATTGTACTCTGGAAAGAATTCTATTCTTTAATTGATCACAATCTGAAGCTCTCAACCGGGTAGAAATCAATGGAATGCCAAGGTATTTGACTGGTAAAAAACCCTCAGGAATAGGCAAAATAAAATGCAGCCTAATCTTGGTAGCATCATCAACCCCAGCATAAAAGATAGAACTCTTGAGCAAATTAGGTTTCAACCCTGAAAACATATGAAAATCATGCAGTACATCGGCAACAATAGAGAAGGTACCTTCCTCAGCTCCACACAAAACAAAAAGGTCATCAGCAAAAATAAGATGGGACAACTGTAAGTTTTGACACTTGGGGTGAAATCTGAAAGTTTGGTGCTGGACCTTGTACTGAAGGAGGGCAGTGAAAGCCTCCTTAACCAACAAGAAAAGGTAAGGAGATAGTGGATCCCCTTGCCTAAGCCTTCTCTGACCAGGAAAAAAACCTTCCAGCTCCCCATTCACCATGATAGAGAACATAGGGGTAGTGATACAGCTTCTAACCCACTGAATGTACAAATTAGGAAATTGAATATATTTCATAACGTCAAGCAGAAAATACCAATCAGCAGAGTCGTAGGCCTTCATTAGATCCATCTTAATGGCACATCTCGGAGTCCCCCCAGACTTATGATAGTTCTTCACTAACTCTTGCATTAACAGGATATTATCCATAATACTCCTTCCTTTCACAAACGCAGATTGATTAGGACTGATGATACTAGGCAAGATGGGCAGTAACCTGGTAGCAAGCACTTTAGTTACACACTTATAAACCACATTGCAGCAGGCAATGGGTCTAAAGTCCCTTATAGTGGAAGGAGAGTTAGTCTTGGGGACCAAAGTGATGGTTGTAGCATTCCAGTGTTTAATATCTCCCTCTTGAAAAAACTGTTGAACTGTCTGGATAACATCCGTCCCCACTATATCCCAATTTTTCTGAAAAAACGCAGAATTAAAGCCATCTGGGTCTGGAGACTTATCACCTTTAATAGACCACATAGCTTTCTTAACCTCCTCAGCAGTAACAGGCTTGACAAGATCAGCCCCCATAGCTCTGGTCACCTTCTGAGACAAAACCAAACTCAGAACCTGTTGAGCATCCCTTCTCTCACCAAAAGGAGTGCCTAAGAGTCCCTCATAATAACCCAAGATTTCCTGTTTAACCTCTGAAGGGGAACACAAACGAACACCATTGCTATCTTCTAAACTCAAAATCTTATTCCTTAGGCAATGAGATTTCAATTTTTGGTGAAAAAACTTTGTATTCTGATCACCTAAAGCCAGCCAAAGAACTCTAGATTTTTGTTTCTTTAAGGATTCTTCAACGGCACTGAGCTCAATGAAGGACCCCAACAAAGCTTGTTCCTGATTATGTAGTTGCTGGTCATGTGGAGAGGCAGCCAATTGAGATTGTAACAGAACCAGAGACACCCTAGCCTCTTCAACTCTTACACTAAGGTTGGAGTAGAAAGACTTATTGAAAGAATGGAGAACAGGCCCAAGCCTCCTTAATTTCTGCAACAAATGGAACTTAGAAGGACCTCCTACAGGCATACTCCAGGAATTCCTCAAAACATCCTTAAAGTTAGCATTCTTCATCTAGAAATTAAAGAATTTAAAAGGTTGCTTCTTCTGAGTCTCAGGAAGGACAGTAACTAGAATGGGAGAGTGGTCAGATATACCTGGAGCCTCAAACACAGCTTCCGATTCAGGAAAGTTGTCTAACCAACCTGCATTGATCAACACCCTATCCAATTTGCTTCTAGATTCACCCAAACCCCCTCTCTTGTTGGACCACGTAAACCAGCAGCCTTTAGAAGGCATTCATCCATCCCAATCAGCTCCAAACAGTCATTAAACTCAGAGGCTGCAGAAGTGTCAAAACCCCCCAGTCTCTCATCTGACTTCTGAACCACATTAAAGTTTCCCAACTGAAGCCAAGGCCCATCCCCAATGCTAGCACTAACAAATCTCAAATCAGACCACAAAGCTCTTCTATCAACCATTTGATTATGCCCATAGACAACTGAGATATGAAAAGAACGTTGGTCACCAGTTTCAACCTTTGCCATAATCAACTGAGCAGAGGCAGACAAGATATCAACCTGCAACACAGTTGGGTCCCAAGCTAAGATGATTCTGGCTTACTATACCACTACCAATATTGTGATTATAGTTCCAATGAGCTGGAAAACACCTACTACTAGTAGTCAGCAAATTCTCAGTACGAACT
Organism: Rhododendron kiyosumense; assembly: GCA_019656275.1. Taxonomy (NCBI): domain Eukaryota; kingdom Viridiplantae; phylum Streptophyta; class Magnoliopsida; order Ericales; family Ericaceae; genus Rhododendron; species Rhododendron kiyosumense. Next base: position 1,089 of record BPLS01028620.1, on the reverse strand, counting down.
TTAGTTTCAACTAAACCAACTAGACTAAGGTTATGAGATTTAACGAAATGAAAAACCTCCTTCTGCTTAAGGGGATCATTCAAACCCCTAACATTCCAAGCCCCCAACCGCAGTACCTCTATGAAAATTATTGATTAGAAAAAGGACCACCACCTGCCTTCTTATTAGCAGGACCACCTCCCTTATTAGCAGGACCAGCGCCCCTACCTCTCCCCCTACCCCAGCCTTTTTTAGTGGGAACAAGAGCTATGTCAGCAGAAGTAGTGCTAACGGATGAGGGAGAGGCAGGACCAACACCGTCCTCGTCCAACACACCTAGCAGCAGATCATCCAGGAGAAAGAGCAGAAAAGGAATTAGGGTGTGCCAAAATATGAGGTTGGACCAACACAGGAGAGACAAGAATGTCAGAAGTAGGAGCCATGTCTAATTGTTGCTCACCAACACAGCTTGGGTCACATCCATACCCAGAAACCCCTATGACAAACCTCGCAGAAGAGTCCACTGGAGAACCATGCATCCCCTCGCAAAAGAGTCCACTGGAGAACCATGCATCCTACCCTTCCCAGGCCCGGAATCACCATGCATCATACCCTTCCCAGGCCTAGAATCACCGATCACCCCAACAGGGATTGTAGAACTAACAACCTTGGGAGAGAGTACTGAACCTCCCAAATCCAAAGAGCTACCACCTCCTTTAACCACCCATTCAGTGCGTTGTTGTTGTTGAGGAGGAGGAGGAATGGGCCTTCTTCCACATTGAGCTTCACTGTGCCCAAACAAATGACATTCCAAACACCGAAGAGGCTTCCAAGGATACTTCACACCAATAACAACATTCTTCCCATTGGCATATTCCACACACACAGTTTGGAAATTCTGACCCTACCACTACCTCAACGCAGATTCTTGCAAAACTAAGTCTCCGACCACTCTCCGTTATGCTATCTGCATACAAAGGATTGGCAATTGCACTGGCAATATAACTCAGGCCCTCCTCATTCCACAACTCCAACGGAACGTTATAAAACTGAGCCCAAAGAGGCACAGTATCAAACTCATCTTTCTCCAACTGCAACTGAGAGGACCAT
>BPLS01028617.1:41840-69705 GCA_019656275.1 Rhododendron kiyosumense | reverse complement strand
AGTAATTTACTCGTGCATAGGTGCAGTTCCTGTAAATTCTCCAAGTTGTGCTTTCGGCTTCTCAGCATTAGGCGTCTCTTGCTTTACATAGGTCAAAAGTCATCATTTGATTGCTAAGGCCCAAAACCTGCGGCTGCGAGAGCTTGTAGCCAGTAGGAATAAAATTTTCTTTTCTTTAAGTGCAAACAGAATAAAAGATTTGAGAACGGATTAACCGAGGGAAAAAAAATATCAAGGAAAAGCGATGAAAATAACCAAGCTTTCTACTATTACATTTCCTATCATAATTTAACTATTTCCTCCACCAAGACCAAAACATAGAATTTAAACTGTAACCTTCTCCAAGTACAAGATGCATGTAACACAAAAGGTTAACTCATGCAACCAGTAAAGGAAAACATGCATGGACACTAACAAAATGGAAACTCCAACAAAATTAACCCACTAATTTGACCCCAGACAAGCTCTAATCCCATTGACACTTGTTATCCCATCAAACGATCCGTAAAGCCACAATGAGAATCGAGACAGAGAGAATCCTTAAGCTATGAGCATTATCCTTGTATGTGTCCTCTACAACTTTCCACAAATTTACTTAACTATTTCACGAGCTTTATATTTGTATGCGTCCACTGCACCGCAGCTTTCAACGATTGACTTAATCATTGCATGAAATCTTATATCTGCAAGTCTGTAACAACATATGATCAAGAGCAGCACATCATATCATCTAGCAATGGATTAGCTCAATCTACATTGAACAGTCAACAAACATATCACAAACAAATGGGAGAAAAAATGTAACAGCTAAGGCTTAATGAGATTGGAGAGGATCAGAGATCTCATTTTCCATTGGTTGGATTACAAGATTTTTGTAAGTCCTTACTTGTGATCAGCCAAAAGTTGAAATATTAAAAAGGTGAAAATCACCAGAAAGAAAAAAATGAAAGTGGGAGAAGATAAATCTTAGTCGAGAAGCACTCCTGATAAAAGGTTCATCTTGTGGAGGGCCTGGAACAAATAGTTGGAGAAAAGATGACTCAACCAAAATGTAACAAAGTAACACACACACAAAGCAGGGAGGCATGCAACCAAGTGAAACAGCGAGCTATTCACCATTACGTTGTTGCTTTTCACAAGGCAAACAAGCACTATTGTCTTCTCACAAAGCGGCAAAACTCAGAACACTCGTTTGGCCAACCTTGCGTTGATATAGGTTAAGTGTTTCATAAGCCAAAGCTTCATGCCACGTGCTAATCCTCAAAGCACTATTACTAACTTCAACTAGCCATTCAACCACTCAACCCAAGGAAACCTTGTCCCAACTATTTGGAGTCTGCTTCATTGATCCTATTTTGGCATTATGCTCCATCAAGGGCTCTAATTTCAATTAAACCACAAGCTAACATGTCTTTCATTATTTTTGTCAATCCAATTATAGCAATTGTACTACGCTACCACATTCTAATTAATTATTATCCCAGATAGAAGAAGTACAACTGGAAACAAACGTAAACTAGAATAGCATATTTACAAGATTTGCTAAATATATATGTTCTCGCAGACATAATCTAACTGCATATAGATTGGATTCTTTTCAAACCTTTATTTCTTCTTTCCAAAAGTAGCCTCCTTTTTTTGGTTGTACAGAAGTACAAAATGATAACTACAACCTCATAACGAATCAAGGAACAAACTCGTTTGACTGGTCAAAGAGGTCGGTTCAATCTTCGGAGTTTTTTTCCCAGGACAAGTTCTTCACCATCCTGAAATTGTTTAGGAGGGAAGGAAAGTTGGTTTACTTGGAGAGAAATTTAGAGGGGTATGAGCTAATTTCATCGTTTCTAGGAGCTTATGTATTGTGTACTAAATATGGTACTCAATATCCCCATTACTTCACACTCTATAATCTATTCATGATCTTTTTGATCTTCTAAACAAGTTGCTGTCATATTCTCTCTAGCTGAACATAAAAATCGAATAAAGGAGATAAAAGTCCAATTTTATGAAGAGTACCAGAGAAATTTATCAGTGTCATGAGATGATTCTTGACCATTCAAAGTATTCTAAGCAGCTTGATTAGTTGAGTTACAGTTAAAGCAAGTCTTAACTAGGAGTACATAAATTATCTGATGAACAATGCTCATTATAAGGTGACATTGTGTATAGAGATTCTCCAGATAGCTCAACTAACCATTCCCATAATAGGTTTCAAGAACAATTTGTGAGCAAGGACAAACACGTCTTCCATTAATAACGTTAAGAGGTAGTAGGTCTATCTAAAATTCAAACTTTTCAATTAACCAAGTCTTCAGGCACACAAAAAAATGAATTTACAATGAGAAAAGGTACCATATTATCCTTTTGGCTAGTAAGTTGTAACCAAGCTTCACCGTAATTGCCAAGCTCATTACCATATCAGCAGGAGATTAAGAATATCAGAAAAAAGCCAACCAAGTACTAGCATTGTGATAATCAGTTAGTTCAAGTCTTAAGTTATCAGAATCGACTCCTCATGAGAACTGCTATATTAACTAGAGACTCTTTACGAGAACAACTCTTAGGATAAGTTCCTGAATGGTAAAGGAAATATCTCAAATTCATCAGATAATTCAATTAATCACATTAACATGCGTGATTGTCTCCAAGCAAACATATACCATTGTTAGTCAAATATATCATTGTATAACTAATATGGTATTAATGAAGAAGGTTAAGTGTAAATCTAGTAATGCATAGACCTGATATTGATTGGACAATACCCCACCGAGCTACTTCCATAAGTATAATAACTAGTAGGCTTACCAGTTTTAGAACTTTCCTTGCATGCAAGAGAAGGTGGGTCCTGAATTTTGAACTTGGGAAACTCCAATAAGAAGTGGTGTTCACAATGTCAAAGAATGTGAACTTGAAGGAAAATAAATGCCAGTAAATAAGCTAAAATTGGGTAGGAAAAAAACTCAAGCAACAAGGCCGTATGCAACGTAATTTCCCTGCTGATGGATAAAATGGATCCAGACGTGTGTCATAAAGGACCATTATTTGTGGAACCTAAGAGTATACTGATGCTTCCTGGACAGTTAGGAAGATTTTGAAGCTTAGACAGGTGGTTCAATCTTGGATACAGCATAAATTTGGTGATGGGGCATCTAATTTTATGTGGACGGAGAATTGGCACCCTCTTGGCCACTCTACCAAAGATTTGGTGAAAAAATTGTCTACCCACTTAGGGAGTTCCTTGCAAGCTAAAGTGGATCAAATATCCTCAAGGAGTTTGGAGGTAGCCTGAGGCAAGGAATGCTATTACTTCAGCAATTATTGAGCAAGCTCCCCCTGATTTCCTCCCTAATCCTACTCAGCAACATAGTGACATATGGTCGGTAACTGTTAAGGGTAACAATACAGCAAAATCAGCCTTGAATGCCCTTACATAAATTCATCCTGCTGTTCCACAGGCAAAAGTGGATTGGTATTATCCTCACAATATGCCCAGGTGGCCTTCATTCAGTGACTAGCTATTTTAGGAAGAGTATCTACAGCACTAGAAGATTATTCCAGTTGATGATTGTGTTTTGTGGGTTGGTGAGTGAATCCCACAGCCAACTATCTTTGATGTCATTTGCAGCCCCAGATATGGAAGCACATGCTGGGAAGGAATGGGGAGAACAGACCTGTTCATTATCGTATGGATGAAAAAGTGGAATGCATTATCGCTGCATGAAGAAGTGGAATGGATTAAAGTACAGAAAGGAGGTAAAGCTTTGCAAAATATGGTGTTCATATAGATTGTCTTCAATGTTACTGTGTATTATATTTGGCTAGAGAGGATGTGTAGAATCTTAAAGCATAAGGCTGTGGACCTAAGGGTTGTAACTGCTACTGTTGAAGGGTATATGAGGTCCTGCATCTCTTCTTCGAAAAATCAGGGTTCCCTAATAATCCATAAAAAACCCTAACAGTATGAACGCGAAACACTAATTAAAACTATCTGCAAAAACTACACAAACAATCAATCGCACAACACAGAGATATACATGGAAAACTCCAGAATGGGTAAAAACCACGGGAAGGAATCAAGTCACTATAATCATTGTGCAATTACAAATATACCTATCCAAACAAAGTAAATCCTCACCAGCATCACCAGTTGAGTCACACCTACACCACACCCATTGATCTTGATCACTAATGGCCTTGAGTCCACAAGCCCTCCGATAGACTTCACAGATATCCTCCTTAGCAATAACTCTCAAAAAACAGTCGCCTCAATTTTTTTTCTTCTTCTGCCACTTTTATTTTTCTTAACACAAGTAGCTATAATGTGGCTAACCTTTCTTTTGCCGTCACTTTTCCTTTTATAAGGTTATATTTCAAACCTAGGAAGGAAAGACAAGTCTGTATATAGACTTCTTTTTTTTACGTAGCTTTTCATTTAAAAAGACAGAACGTGTCGATTAATAATCAGATTGATCCCTCCATCGATCCGTCTTGGCCAAAAATCTGTCTTGCTGTAGTCGACCTCCTTTTTAATCCGAAAATGCTCACTCTCGATTACAAAAAGTAATGACTCCTTCCACTCTAATTCTATACAGACTCTCTAGCCTATAAAAATAATAAAATTACAACTCGATATAAAATATGTATTTTGTCATACGGAATTGCCAATACAATGAGACTTCAAAATTTGGTCCTTACATTCTTGAAGAGGCCTGTCTAGAGCTAATACCAACAAGCTGTTGTGTGAAGATTGGCAAATTACAGAAACAGTTTTCTGCCCTTTGAGACTCTGTTCTCAGTGAGTATACGGTTTCAGTGGCAGTTATAGCTGGGTAAGTGTTTGGTTGGCCCAGTTTAGGCTTGGTTTTGTCTTGCTTATTTTTTTAATTGTTGTGGTTGGGGTTCGGTGTCTGGGGTATGCCCCTTAGAACCTATATGGGCTCTACCAAACTGGGACAAGACATAGAGGGAGATGTTTTTCTTGTTGATAATGAATTAAGTTACCAAAAAAATATTAAGCCTAGATGAGGTTTCTGTGCATGATACAAAACATACCTAATACTTTTCTAACATCCCAATTAAAAAAAAGAATCAAAACTATGTCAAAGTTTTCGTGTTTTTTTTGTTCTTTTGCTTTTGCACAGGGACCCCATGATTTTCAGGTTCAACCAAACCAATAATATGCATTTCTTAGAGGGTGCATATAGGGGGAAAAGAACTACATTTACAAGAGACAAATAAGCCTCTAATACAATTGCACACTCAACTCATAAGCATCCCAAAAGAATGAATACAGTAACTATCCTAAAATGACAACATCGATTCTTGTATAGAAAGACCATTTCAATGCCATTGAATGTCTTTGATTGGCAAGTAAGTACAAGCATAGTGTCCAGTACTGCATGCCATGAATGCAAAATCAAATAGGAGTCATAAAATTTCAAACTGAAAGCAATTAGGTGAAACTGGTTTGCCATCAGTATGATTGTGCGCATGATGAAGATAAAATTGATAACATCTTCTCTTTGTTCACTGCATGTACTACGTTGGTAAAGTTCTTTATTGTGACTGCAATATACTCTGAAGTGCTAGGTAAAAGCAGTGTTGACGAGTCAAGATCACGTGGTGAAGTATCAAGTATCCAGACTCCCCTAGCCATTAGATTTTTAAACAGTTTGACATGCATAGAAGTGCTTTCCTAGTAGAACAATAACACAAAGAAAGGAAAACATTTTTCCTAATGGAAACAACTATTTAACAAGAAACTCTATTCAACAAAATCAGTCAATGCGCATGATAAAGGGCACAATGAAATCACTGAGTAATTCATCGTCTAATAAAGTAGCAAAAAGGAAAGCGTTTTTTATTGAATTGCAAACTGAAGACTTAAAGATAAACACCAAGGGGGGCCTGGAGATATCTATAATCAACAGCCCAACAAGAAAGAAATGATAGCTGGTCAGATAAGCGAACCAAGAGACCAACTAATCATATGGTACATAAACAAAGACAACTAAAAGAAATAAACAGCTAGGTCAAACCCTCCCCAACTGCTTTATTCAGAAACAGTCATATATGTTGGCATGCGAGTATGGAGGACAAAGGAAGCTTAGATCTCCTCCGTTATAGCGACATTGAGATCAATTTCTCTAGCATAATTTGGTGGACCTAATGTCAGAGCAGATCCCATAAGGGAAAGCTCATTAACTCTCTCGGCAATTTTTTCCCTCAGTTCTTCCATACGCCTCTTGGATTCCATGAGCTGATCCAAGCTGAGCTCATAAACAGGGACATCAAACCAGGAAGGCTTCTGGCACGTCGTGCCCTGTAAGTCGAGCTCCTTGGCGCGGATTTTCTCCACGTCCAGGAGCTTGCACAATTCAGTATACTGTTGGTGGAGTTTTGAACAAATAGATCCATGAGGATCCTGATCTCCATTAACTTCCATTGGGCTTTGGCAAAGGAACCTTTGGATTATTGTGTTAACACAACCATTTCCAAAGGAGAATGGTTTCCCACTTGGTGAGAAAACCACAATCGCAATGTTACAACCCGTCAAGGTGCAAATCTCACTTGCCTTCTTGAAGAGGCCAAATCGGCGCTTCGAGAAGGCAACTTGACGAGCCTGTTTCGACTCGATCAACTGGATTTCAATCTTTCGACGACCTGCAGTCCTTTTCCTCGCCATGGAAAAACATCAAGAAGACTAGTTGAGTTTCCTTGGAGAGATTTAGGAGAGAATGACCTTAATTTATAGCATGACAGTAACCTATTTCTTTCCATACAACCCCCATTGATGTTTCCTTCCCCATTACGTATCGTCTTTCAAATTATGAGAATCTCACCGACGTAAATGTACATTTATTGACATTTGGTTTAGTTAGTTGGCAAATTAAATCTCCAACTTACCGTTAAAGGTGTAAGTGCATTATTTGTAAGAAATATTTTATAAAGGGCCCACTTGATCACATTGAGATTAATGGAAGTGCCCACTTCTATTATAGATATAGTTGTGGTTTCAAAGCTCTTGGCTTTTCCACTTTCATTATTGTACTTGTTTATTAGTTTCTTTGATGGAAGGAAACTTGAAGGTCTTAAGGAGATATAGGGTCTCTAACCTAGCATCTATATAAGCCTATGATCTCCATCAAATCTAGGCGCTCAATCAAGTCATGCATAGGTTAGAAGACACCTAGATCTAATACGTGTGTGTTCGGTGTTCAACTTGAACAACAACGGCTAGAGGTTAATTCGATCATATTTCCGCTGCATCTACCGGTATGGTATTATTTATCTTACATGTGGTATCAGAGCAACCCTCTAGTTCATGTTGTTTAGTTTCGGATTTGATGCGGCTACCACATATTTTATTCTAAAACTTTAGGATTTGCAGATGCATGCACCGAATGCCCTGAATGGGTTGTAAGCGATGACAGTACCTTTCTATTCACTAAATATGTGCATCATCAACACATGAATGCTAGGCATCATTCTGATGGAACATTGTTTGGTGTTTCTTTGGCATCTAGTGAATAATTCAGTAAAATAAAGATTTCTCTATATCCGTCGCTTTGTGAATCCATGCATGGAAGCGGTTTTCACACTACATCGTGTATTGGATACATCATCTAAGGAAAAGCATATTGCCGTTATGTGCTATATCTTGTGTGGTTGATACATGCATGAATTTGGATTTGGAATCACTTAAACCCATTCTTTGTCTCGGGAAGTCGAACTAAAGTTTTTGTACTCCAGTGATAATCTCAGTTATAGTCAAGTGACTTGGTTGAATAATTACTCTTTGATCTCACAAAGGACATGCATGAACATGAAGTTATATTTGGCTGTTCGTTTGTCTTTGCAAGACTTGTTCCTTTAACCTTTTGATCAAAAGGTTGATGCATGAGTACGTCACATTAAGGATAATTTGATGCCAATTTAAAGGTTATTGTGCATTACTATTATTTGAGAATAGCCACAGCATCTTAAATAATTGTGATGTGTGATTTCAAAATATAGGTATTCACATCTGGAATTGATCATGAGTATAATTATACGACTATATATTTGGCATCTACCCTCGCAATTAAATTAACTAATTTAATTGTTTTTACCCACAGGGAGATAATTACTTTTGTTAATTTAGTTTGGTCATTGGACTACATACAGTGTAAAACGGAAGCATGTTGTGTCACATACAGTGTGGTCATTGGACTACATATCTTTGTGTGGCATATCTACCATTGAGTTTGAATTAGTAAAATTAATATTTTTGCCCACAGAAGAATAGTTAGTTCTATTAATTCATTTGGAAAAATTTCTCCGTTCACAAGTGAAGGAATTTTTATTCTGATGTTCAAATTTGCTAGTCTTGTTATTGTGGCAGTAAAGTCGATTCAGTGCGTATTGCAGCCTTTGCCCACAGGATGGTTTGAATTTACTTTATTTCAGGTAAAGATTATCATAAAAGTGGAACTTAATTCATGAAAATAACTCTTGCGAGGAGATTGTTATTTTTGTGATTTAAGTTGAGTAAGATAATCATTTGGAAGTCGAGAATAAACTTTTCCTATGCCCGCAGGTACGGAGAATTCGTTCTCATTATTTTGATCATTTATCTTATTCATAAAGTGATGTAAATTCATGCGTGATGCACCTCTACCCTCAGGAAGGTTAGAATATACATAAAAAAATTGAAAATCATTTTTTCTTGGTTGTTGTAGTCATTCATACTACTTATAAAGTTGCTTCTCGTATTCTGCTATAAAGTTGCGGGAATTATATTGACTATCTAGAAATTCACTTTTCTCCAATGCCGGGGTCATGATTTTGCACTATGTGAATGAAGTATCTATAGTCACATAATCAAGTGCGCAAAATAAAATTAGAACATTAATAGTGGGAGAAGTTTGACCCTTTAAGATTAATGTTCAAAGTAATATCCATTTGGAGTTCTTTCTCTATGCTAGTGGTTTAAGGACCCTTTGAAGATCCAATATAGTATTGGCTTGGATAGCATCGAGAAAAGTGTTCTGCCCACAAGGGGAAAAAAAGGTAGTAGTGGTGATCGTCGTCATTTTGCTTATAAAGACAGAAAAGTATACTCCATAAGGTTAGTAGGAGCATGCATATACATTTTTTAGGCTATATGGATATTGGTCAAGGGTTTACTAGATCAATTTCTAAGTGACCATGATATTCACCAAGAATTTTTAAGTTGATTAACATGCATCCTGATCATGTCTTAAGTTACTATTTTCTATGAATGTAGAAATTAATGGGAATTATGCATGAAATTAGATAGCATGTACTAAGGTCTCAAGTTGTCGATGTTATGGTGAGATCATTACAAAGTTTACTACGGCTACAATTTTCTTCTCTAAGATAAATTAAAAAGCTGAATAGAGTTTATCGACGTAAAGTAGCTCATTAAGGGGAGAGAGAGATTAGAGTTCAAAAAAAAAAAAAAAACACTTTTTGTGACCACTGAGCATAAAGTATTGAGCTAATTCTTGCCGGCAAAATAGTGTATGTCATGTTGTGAAAATATGACATGTTAGCTCATTTTATAGTGTTTTCTCTCATTTCTTGCTCAATTCAGGTTTTGTCACATTATAAGTGTTCTTGGAGAATTAAAAACGTACATGTGCACATAAGGTTGAAGTATGTATAAAGGTTATCCGTTGGGATCAATAAAGTGGACCCTAATGACTACTAGTTAGTCATTTATAAAGTATATCTTATTCGGTCTTATTTGGTCCTCGTTAGGAAAGTGTCATACATTGTAATACATGGAAGGGACATGCCTAGTAGTTACGGCACCACCGCTATGATTCATGTTTGATATTTTCTAATAGAGTAAAAGGTTTTCAAAATTTTAAGTTATAGGCGTTTTTCAGTTGTATGGCCATATAAAGTATTTATCGCCTAATGCAGTATACAAGTGTCTCGTGGGCCAGTGGGAGAATGTAAGAAATATTTTAAAGGGCCCACTTGGTCACATTGAGATTAATGGAAGTGCCCACTTCTATTATAGATATAGTTGTGGTTTCAAAGCTCTTGGCTTTCCCACTTTCATTATTGTACTTGTTTATTAGTTTCTTTGATGGAAGGAAACTTGAAGGTCTTAAGGAGATATAAGGTCCCTAACCTAGCATCTATATAAGCCTATGATCTCCATTAAATCTAGGCGCTCAATCAAGTCATGCATAGGTTAGAAGACACCTAGATCTAATACGTGTGTGTTCAGTGTTCAACTTGAACAACAATGGCTAGAGGTTAATTCGATCATATTTCCGCTGCATCTACCGGTATGGTATTATTTATCTTACATTATTAAGTCTAGTCTTACCAAAATTGTCACCCACTTACACACCCACACTCACGTGAGAAGTAGGTCATGCACACACTAGACACCACTAGTGTGTGTGAGTCTGTGTTTGGGCAGAGTTTTAGAATTATTGATAATATAAATGGAATGGACACAGACACGGACACGAAGATGCTGATGCAACAATTTTAGAAAATGCATAATGTAGTGGGCCGGAGGGCAGGTCCTCAATCAGGACCGCCTGAATGGGCCCAGAATAGACTAACCTGACAGCCAAGGACACAGAGGGCCTCTTGGGCTGCTCCACTCATGACCGTACGACAGGTTAAGGCGTTGGGTCAAAACCGCAGTGAGATCAGAGGCATGCCGGTATGGAGCGATTTAGTCCCACACCTGTATGGTCTTGCAACGTTGCTCGATTGTGCAACATTTTGTGATACGGTATACAGCAACCGTACAATTCGACCACAAGTCATGTTCCCTTGCCGTACGCAGCACTGTACTCAGCAATTGTCAAGTGACTGGCACCAATCTGGTCTTGCCACATGGCAATGTCGTGCAACGTACAATGGCACATTATATGAGAGTCGTACATTCTGGCCACGTGGCGTGGTCCCTTGTCGTACAACAACATAAATAATCAACGATTGTCAGGTCAAGCCGCGTGGCACTAGTCTGGTGTGGTCACGTGGCACGGCAGTATGTCAACAAGTCCTCACTCGTCCCACCATCTAGGTGGCAAGGAAGTGGTTGTCTGTGACATCACCTTGGCACGGGGATGACACATGCTCCACCTTGGCCTCGAAGGCAAGGCTCTCCCACAAATCGCACAGTGATAAACTCTTATAGATATGCCTTCTTCTCCTTGTCTAAGCTCTGTGTTTTCCTTCTCTCAGGCAGGCATTAACTTAGCCATCGGAGTGCCATCCGGCCACCTTTGGTCAGTGGGGCTCCAACTGGTTGCTTCTCTTGTATGACCCATCCAAACCACGAGAGATCCAGAGAAGGGGAGATCCGACCAAAGAGTGAACACCATCCCACACATAATCCATGTTGAAATCCATTGTGAAAGGATGTGTTAAATTCATATTTTAGTGAGTTCATTTAATCATAGTTTCATATTTCTATTCAAAGGTTGTGAATGAGTGTATCATAGAACGCTAAGTTAAATTTTGAAACCTATATGCCATAGCTTCTCTACCTCAATATCATCCACATATAATTATCTTCCATAAAATATGGTAAAAACTAAAACATACATTATTTAAGTGTACTTCCATTAGCTCATGCATCTAAGGTGGCATATGTGACCTAATTATAACATAAAATCGAAAAAATAAAAATTCTAAAGGAAGAGGGCCCAGAACAGACTAACCGTACGACAGGTTAAGGAGTCAGGTCGGGTCAAACCGCAGTGAGATCATAGGCACGCCGGTACAGAGAGATCAAAGGCATGTCAGTAGAACTTTGCTAGCACCACACCCAAACACACATAACAACCATGTCATTGCATATCTTTTTCATTTCATGCCTTCTATTAGCTTTCATTTCAAAACTAAAATAGCATGACGTTGTTGCTATTGGTTTCCAATATCGTGTCGGCTCGTGGACACTGTCCCTACATAAACCACGTTCAAGCTTGCTTTAAGACAACATGAGCTTGAGCACCTAAGATTAGCTTCTATGAGCTCGAGCACAAGGGCATACAGGAACAAATGTGCAGTAACCCATAACTCTACAGTATTTTTTCTAGCACATAATAAAAGACATGATGTCGTAGGTCAAAGCTTTCAATTTATGAACTAAAGCTAATTTTTCTACATGGCTATATTTTTCCACAAGTTCCAAAATCCTATATTTGTTGCTTCTTTTTTCCACTTTATGAAACACTAGGTTATAGTTTATATCTTTACTTTGGCACAACTTTTGAAATTTTGCACACTTAAGTGAAGTTTCCAAGCTAACATAGGAGATAGTATGCATAAACCGGAATTCATCTACTTAGTTATTTTGTAGAAAATTCAACTCATTAGGCAATGTTGTTGGGTGCCAATAGGTCAAGAGTCAAGACCGACGATAAAACTGAATTCCGCTTTGCTCAGGCATGTACCTACTTGGACCACACATGGCCGAGCACAAGGAGTTGCAATGGGTAACCGACCTACAACCCTAAAGGGATTCCAAGCATGTAAGGACTCCTTCACACCACCCAACGTCTCTACTACTTAAGCAATTATGATGGCCAAGGCTATTGGACCCATTAAGTGCCAACCTTATCCGCACCCCTAAGTTCAAGGGACTTGATCATAATGGGATTGTACCCAATGTTCTAAATGGCGCTTGGCGCTAGTAGGGTGGAGACCCACCTCCAAGCGCCAAGCCGCCTAGGCAGCGCCAAGCAATTCGGCGTTTTTTTTTAAACAAACCATTATCCTATCAAATTAAATTCTATGTATCCATAATGCAAGTTCAAAGTTCTACATAACCATAATGCAAAGTTTAATATTCAAACTTCAAAGTACAAACCCAAATGAAATTAAGTAGTAGCAACTAGCAAATAAATTGAATAAGACAATAAGTAGAAATAAACAAGATCGGAGATCCCTAATGCCAAATTCAAAGTTCATCTCCTTTCTCTATCTCTTCTCCTCCATACCCCTCCAAAACTTGATCTCCATCGGACTCAAAGTCAATCTCCTCATGCCAAATTCAAACTTGATCGACTAGAGTTCTTCACTTTGTTTCATCATCTCCTCCCGCCTCTGAAGCTCTGGAATGTGGAGTGTTGAATGGGGGGGATGTAAATGTAATTGTAATACATAGAGATATGATTTTGTAAAATTACATAATAAGCCCTTTTAGTTTTTGTACTTTTAATCCTAGCCCTTTTATGTTAATAGTATACAATTTAGGCCTCCAAAGATGCCGCCGAGCCCGCCAACGTCCGCCAAGCCCGCCAAGCCGCCAAGGCGGCCGCCAAACACCGCTAAATCTCCCTGGGCGCCAAATCAAACGCCAAGGGGTATTGGCGTGGCGGCAAGGTACCTCCAAGCGCCTAGGAGGCTGCCATTTAGAACACTGATTGTACCTTTAATGCCTATATAAACACCCCAATATCACTAGGCAGCTACTTCTGTTATCGAACTACTTGGTACATTCTACTTCTCTCTACCATAAATCAACTAACTTAGGCATCGAAGGGGTCTTGGTTGGCCCCACACATGTTTCTACTTCTTGCTTGCAGGTTCTGCAATCGAAGGCGTCCAAAACCGATTCATTAGATGCAAATCGAAAAATCATGTTTTTTTACCAACAGAGACCATATTTTGTTGCGAATGAACAAGATATCAAGGAATCGTCTACACGTTGAATCCTAAATATCGATATGGGGTTTTCCCGCATAAAAAGAGAATCTTTTGTTACGATAGAAGAAGAAATGTGGATCATTCAAGAATCAAGGTCAATATGCTTTATAAAACAATGATTTTAATGAAACTTCTATGAAGTGATTTGAAGGAATTCAACCATCGTCTCGATTGTCAAGTGTCCAAACTACTTCATACATTAGAAGAATCCATGAATGTTGTGACTAGGGTTAGGCTTTACTATTTATGAAAACATTGTAATTTTGAGATACTCAGACTCCCAAAAAGAACGGATATCAGAAGCCTCACACTTAGGCCCCGTTCCAAAAACCTTCTTAAAAAATAAGCAGCTTATTTCACATTTTCAAACTCAAAAATAAAGTAAATGAAAAATATTTTTTTTTTGCATCGTATAAAAATCTCATCGAGATCTTCCAAACAAGATCCATATTGCATATTTTTAGATTTCAATAAGCCCATAATTTTTGAGTTTGAAATTGCCTTCTTAAAAAATAAGGGTTTTTTTCTGGTTCCAGGACGGAGCCTTAATTGTAAATAGTAAGGAGAATAATAACTTGACACGACTAGATATAATTCCATTATGTTGTTGACAAGTGCAATGACATAAAATCAAACCAGAGCACTAAAGTAGATTGCTAGCAGATTTATTAATATCTGTTTCCTAAGGACAAAACACAGCAAGTTAATTTACCAAAACCTGATAACCTGTATTATAATTTCAAAACTTGTTGCCATGCAGAATCACACTAAGTTTTGGAATCCAAATTTAGGGACACCCAACGAGAGGCGGTGTTCTTGCTGTCAATACTACATAGTGTCTAGAACCGTCCAATGCTATCATTGCTGCATAGAGTGATGCTACAGACACAGACACAAGTGCATAAATCCAAACCCAGTTGTGTCTGGAACTGGTTCACACACATCAAACGATTCCAGAAACGTCAGTGTCCGGATCAACGCACTCACTTTCATCTGTATCCGTAGCATTTTTGTATTAGATATATAGTTTACACTAACGACATACGACATAATTAAACTAGGGATACGTGCATTAACACTAAAGAAATCAAGACCTTGAAAGATGAAGTTTCTACTTTCTAAGTAAGTACTCCTACGTGGATACACTAATGCATATCTAATCTCAAATCCATTTCGACTGCCAATACACTAATGAAAATTAGGGTTTTCAGAAGTAAATAACGGGGGGGGGGGGGGGGGGAAGTTAAAGAAAAAGAACAACAACAATGAAAAACAAGAAGTGATTATCGATTGATATATAACCAAATTTTTTGTACCACATATCGAATCCGTTGTGAAAGCAGTTTCCACGGCGACGTACCATTGCCTGAGAAGTTGGCCACTGCCTGAGCTTCTTTTTCTGGGTCCTTGTTTGTTTTAGGGAAATTCATTTTTGCTTATTTATTATTGGAAAATGATAATGAAAACCGTTTTTATTGCTGCCAAAACTCTAGTCCACGCTTGAGTACTTAACCGTTATCTTGTCCTGTATAGTAAACTTTGGAAGTTCCTTTTTTTTTTTTTCCATTTTTCCATACCTGTTTTTGTGAAATTTAGTTTCGTTTTATCTACTTTTTCACGCAAATTTTTTTTATGTGTTTTTTCATTTTTTCTTTCAATTTATATCTTTCTGCAAAATTTATTTTCATTTATTTAGGTTTTTGAACAACTCCGCCTGGTTTGTATTTAGAGCTTTATCTTTTTTCTCCAACCGGTCCCAAGCCCGGATAAAAGAGGAGGGTTGTGCATTAGGTAGCTGACAGCCAGCATGTAAAAAAACCCGTCAGATCTCTATGACATGAATCCAAATATGATAACGAAACATGCTAGGGCGTTCCCTTTAAGCGACGCGTTGTGCCTGCCTTCGGGTCCTTCGAAAAATGAGCAAGGGGGGCCACACCGGCGCCCGGGTGTGGTGATAAGTGAGCAAGGATTCCCTTGTGTACCTGGACAAGCACGGGTAAAGAAGCTAGCCCAGGATTATAGGATTCGTTTAGCAACTTGGAATATAGGGACATTGACGGGTAAGCCTAGGGAGCTAGTTGACACCATGCTTAGGAGGAAGATTAGTATAGCTTGTCTTCAGAAAACTAAATGGGTAGGGGAGAAAGCTAGGGAAATAGAGAACACAGGTTATAAGCTCTACTATACGGGCAAGAATAGACAGAGAAATGGAGTAGGTATCGTAGTAGATAAACACCTGAAAGATTCGGTAGTTACAGTCACGAGAAAAGGAGATCGGATTATTTTAGTTAAGCTTGTGATTGGAGGGAGCATAGTTAATATTATTAGTGCTTACGCACCCCAAATCGGTTTGGATGATCTCACTAAAGAGTAATTCTGGGAGCAGATGGATGACGTGGTTCAAGATAAACCTTATGGGGAGAAGCTATCTATAGAAGGCGATTTCAATGGCCATGTGGGAGTGCACAAGCAAAGGTATGAGAAGGTGCATGGTGGCTTTGGTTTTAGTGACCTTAACGAAGGTGGTCGGAGAATTTTAGATTTTGCAGTAGCTTTTGGCCTTATAGTGGATAATACCCTCTATAGGAAGAGAGAAGAGCACTTAATTACCTTTAAGAGCGGAGCCAATAGAAGCCAAATTGACTACTTTCTCGCTAGAGGTGCGGACCGCTTGGCATGTAAGGATTGTAAGGTTATTCCCGGAGAGTGTTTAGTGGCACAGTATAGACTTTTGGTGTTAGATATTAGTCTCAAGGGGAATATTAGAAGGAGAAAGGAAACTAGTTACCCACGAACTAAATGGTAGGGCCTAAGAGGGGAGAAACTAAAGGTATTCAAGGAAAGAATGTCCCAAGAAGTTCAGTGGGGAGTGGAAGGAGATAGTGACAATATGTGGAATACCATAGCTGATGGAATTAGAAGAATATTGAGAGAAGTTCTCGGGGAGTCGAAGGGAAAAGGTCCAATTTCTAAGGAGACATGGCGGTGGAATGACGAGGTTCAAACCAAGGTAAAAGCCAAGAAGGAGTGCTTTAAAAATTGGCAAAAGGACCGGACTGAGGAAAATTTTCAGGGTTATAAGCAAGCTAGTAAGGAAGCTAAGAAAGCTGTTAGAGATGCTAAGTTGGAAGCTTATGAGAATTTCTACGCTAAACTCGATAGTAAAGACGGAGAAAAAATTATTTATAAATTTGCCAAGTTGCGGGAAAGGAGAGCTAAAGACGTTTCTCAAGTTAAGTGTATAAAAGATATTGATTCGGCAGTGTTGGTAAAAGACGAGGCAATTAGAGATAGATGGAAGTCGTATTTCGAGAAGTTGTTAAATGAGAAACATGAAGGAGGCTTTGGGGGGGAGGAAGAGTATGAACCTGGCGAGAATATAGAATATGAATTTTACAGGAGAATACAAAAGTTCGAAGTAGTCAAAGCTTTGAAAAGGATGAGACCGGGTAAGGCCTTAGGACCAGATGGTATCCCTATTGAAGTGTGGAAAAGTCTATGTGACTTGGGGGTGACTTGGTTGACGAAATTGTTTAACAAGATTATTATGACGAGAAAGATGCCCGACGAATGGAGAAGGAGCACTCTAGTATCTATCTATAAGAATAAAGGGGATATCCAAAGCTGCAACAATTATAGAGGTATTAAATTGATGAGTCATACGATGAAGTTGCGGGAAAGAGTTATTGAGCATCGCTTGAGGGCGGTGACCACGGTGTCAGAGAAACAGTTTGGGTTCATGCCTGGTAGATCAACCATGGAAGCTATCTACTTATTAAGGAGAATGGTAGAAAAACATAGAGCAAAGAAAAATGATCTCCATATGGTTTTCATAGACTTAGAAAAGGCTTATGATAGGGTGCCTAGAGACATCATATGGTGGGTTCTGGAGAGAAAGAGAGTGACCAAAGGGTATATTGAGATGATTAGAGACATGTATGAAGGTGCCGTCACTACCATTCGATCACCAGTAGGGGAAACGAGTGAATTCCCAATCACTGTAGGATTGCACCAAGGGTCAGCCTTGAGCCCGTACCTTTTTGCCTTAGTTATGGATGAATTGACTAGACAATTCCAAGAGGATATCCCATGGTGTATGATGTTTGCAGATGACATTGTCCTTGTAGATGAATCCGCTAGAGGTGTTAATACGAAACTAGAAATTTGGAGGGAAGCATTAGAGTCAAAGGGTTTCCGAATAAGTAGGAGTAAAACTGAGTATATGGTGTGCAAGTTTAGTGGTACCAGCAGTGCGCACGAAGAAAGAGTGATGATTCAAGACCAGGAGATACCTAAGAGTGCTCATTTTAAATACTTAGGATCAATCATTAGTAGGGATGGAAAGATTGCCGATGATGTGACTCATAGAATTCAAGTGGGGTGGCTCAAGTGGAGGAGCGCTATTGATGTACTGTGTGACAAGAGGGAACCCATAAAATTGAAGGGAAAATTTTATGGAACTACCATCAGACAGCGATGCTTTACGGGACAGAATGTTGGCCTATTAAGAAACAACAGGTGACCAAGATGAGTGTAGCAGAAATGAAAATGTTGAGGTGGATGTGTGGTAAGATTAGAAGAGACAGGATTAGAAATGAAACGATTCGGGAGATGGTAGGTGTAGCACCCATAGAAGAGAAGTTGAGAGAAAATAGGCTAAGATGGTTTGGACATGTCTACCGTAGATCAGGAGATGCAATAGTTAAGAGAGCAGATAGGATAGTTTTGGGTAGCAATGCTACGGGGAAGGGTAGACCTAAATTGACTTTAGATTCTGTGGTACGCAACGATATGAGTAGAGTAGGTTTGTGTGCACAAATGGCTCTTGACAGAGCTCAATGGAAAAAAAGGATTTATGTAGCCGACCCCAAGTGATTGGGACTTAAGGCTCGGTTTGGTTTGGTTTGGTTTGGTATTTAGGTTTTTGAACAAAATTATAATTTTGAAAATTTGAACAAATACAAAGAGAAAAAGTACGATAACAAAAAAAGCCAAAATTTTATTATTTTTATATTTGTTGGAGGAGATGGGTGTTCGGCCGCCTCCACAACACATTCTCCATTTTCCATTGTAGGAATTTTAGTCATTTGGATAAGATTAGAGAACGAATTTTAGACGAAATTATTTTCAAAACTTAATCATGGAGGCACAATTTGAGAATCGATAAGTAGCCTTTGCATTCTAATATTGCGTATGGATAGAAAGTCAAAATTACCCCCAATATTTTCATTCAATTACTTCCCTTACTATTACTAATCAAGGATAACATCATTAAAAAAACAACTTAGAATTTATTTTCTCTTATACCAATTCATAATCTATTTTCTTGTAACCCATAATTTGCAATTCACAATCTGAAATTTCAAGGAAAAAATTGGCTCTCAATGGCGCCATATTGTCGTGCATTAATGTTTTGAATAGAAATGTTGTATTGTTGTTCTCACATGTTAAGGGTAATGTATGTGAATCCTCTCATGTGATGTAAAATAACACTGAATATGACCGTACTTGATGACTCAAAGTGATCTTGTAGGCTTTAACGTGTTAATCATCAATACAAAAGATTAAATGAAGCATAATTGTCTCGACCATCCCTTTATCTTACAATCAATATGATCTAATCATGCTACTATTGGTGTCTAATCAATCTTGTTAATTTTTTTTTATGGATGGTAGAATTCACTACAGTCTCATTTCACAATATGAACCTTTCATTTCAAATGTTTCGATGTGTTTATCGTCAGTGTAAAAATGAATAATAATTAAAATTTGACAGAAGATGAATAAATAATTATAGAATATTTGTCACAAGATAAATGAATGTTAAAATTTGATCATTCATTCCTCTTCTAACAATACAATTTGCTGAACCTTTATTTTTTTTAATATAAGAACTAAGAAAGATAAATTTTAAGTACAATCAGACTTTACAAAATTAAATGGCTCATACCATCAAAACAAGATCATAGTAAGTAGTCTCTAGTGCCTGTAAACCTTATTGTCATCTTACGAGGATTTTTTTCAAATTTTTGTATTCTTGACTTCTCTCGTCAAGATGAATGACTAATTATTACTACAATTTTGATGAAAACAAAATAAAAATTGCCAAAAGTTATTAATAGTACCTGCTGTCTTTAGATTTTTTTTTTTCTTAGAGAAGTGCTAGGTCCCCTAAAGAGTACCCAAAAATTATCCCGAATTTGAAAATTAATGGTCCAGATTCACTTATTTTGGACCATTGATTTTCAAATTTGGAGTAATTTCTGGGTACTCTTTCGGGGTACCTAGAATTTTCCTTTTTCTTAACACACCCTATAACGTTGATCGTACAAACTACTGATGAGAAAATTATTGTTTAAGTGTCACATTAAGACTTGTTTGATAACTTAAATTCAACACTTAAATCTAAATCAATTAAGTAATTAGTGATTTAGTAGGTTTGATAACGACATTATACATTGCTTAACAAATTAAATACTACTTAAAATGTAGGCTAAAAAGTTGAAAAAAATTAAGTAGTTTTGAACTACTTAATTTTGTTTGAACTCTTATGTACTTGCATTTAATTACCATACCACCACCCCCACTCCTACAACCACTCCACCACCACCACCACTTCACAACCATCACCACTACCACCACCATCGCTCCCACCACCACCACCACTACCACCACTCCATTACCACCATTACCACACTGCTACCACCACTGCCACACTGTCGCCGCTGCCACCACCACAATGCCACCATTGTACAACTATCACTCTACCGACACCACTCACTGTCGTCGTTACACCATCACTCCACTGCCACCGCCACCATTACACCACCACCACCACTCACTACCACCGTTACATCACCATCACTCCACCACCACCATTACATCACTATCGCAAGCACTCCAAACACCACTACCACCGCCGCTGCTGCCACCACTCTTTCACCACCATCACACCACCACCACAATCACCATTCCACCATTATTATAAGTGCATTGTGACCATTAGTAAATTAAGAAAAAATCGAAACTAAAATTAATTAATTAATTTTTAATTTAGTATTTAATATATTTACCAAACAGCTTTTCAACTTAAAAAATTAAGTATTCAACTTTTAGTACTTAATTTTTCAGCATTCAGTTTCAGTTTTATCAAACATGCCCTAAATAATACGGACTACACATAATCTCAACATTTGTATATATTCGGGTCCACACACGGAAAAGTGGTGGGAAAAAAAGCCATTTTTGGAGCCTGAAAGTCTAATGGGACAGATTTAAATCTGTACTAATGGGTACAAATTCATTTTTGGGCCCATTTTGGGTATAAAAAATAATCAGAGCTGCTCATTTTTTTAAAAATACTTTGCTTATGGTCTTTCCAAAAAATAAGCTTAATTTGATATTAGTAAAAGCATTTACGAAACATCCAAACTTTGCTCTAGAATTCAGGCTTGAATTATAGGACAAGCATTAACCGGTATCGGATTGAGCTTATTTTTCATAGGAGCCGTAAACAAAGTATTAATAAAATAAGTAGTTCCGATCATTTCTCTGAAACTCAAAAAGGGACAAAAAAGAGAATTGTATACACTAGTACAGATTTTATATCTGTACCAGTAGCATGGTTGTTTTGGAGCACTTTTTAACATTAATATATAAAAATGTGTAATCTCAACATTTGTACAAAAATGTAGATCCCACAACATTCAAGATACGAAGATGTAAAATTTATTTGTGTAAAATTTATCTGAAGTGCAGTCTTGTACTTTTCTGATTACTCTTTTAGAGATGAATAATTAATCTCAAAAAGCTAAACAAAAAAGTATGAAAATAGAGAATACTGACAAAAAAAATACTCTCTCCGTCTCTAATTAACTGTTCATGTTACTATTTCGGACATTTTAAAAAATCATTTATATCTTCCAAAGTATAATATTTTTATATGCAATATGGATATTGTTTAATAGATCTCGATTGATTCTATTAGACAAAATTTTAAAAATTATGAAAAACAGTATAAATTAAAAAAGTTTGGTGACTAAATTCATTTAAAAAAATTTTGAAAAAGTAAAAGTGGACCGTTATTTAGGAACGGAAGGAGCACTGGATAAAAAAGTTGGGATAATGACACTTGAATACCTTACTAAATGTTTGTGGGTCCCGCAAGTAATGACTTTTTTTGCACACACATCCCAATACTCCATCATATCTCCGTTAGGAACTACTGATTAGTAAAATAGGAGTAGTATTGTTCAAGTGCTACATTAAATATTACAGATTACAATAATCTCCTCCACATTTGTAATCTCAACATTTGTATAAAAAAGTTAGGAAAAATGGGACTTAATGAGATGAATGACTAAAAAAGGTAGGAAGATGTAAAATTTATTAGAAAGGGTTGGTTGTGTAAAATTTATATGAAGTGGCGTCTTGATACTTTTCTAATTACTCTTATTGAGATGAATGACTAATCTCAAAATGCTCTAAAAAAAAATTAAAAATAGAGAATACCGAAAAAAATACTAGATAAAAAAGTTAGGAAAAATGGGACTTAATACCTTATTAAATTTTGTGGGTCCCGAAGTAATGAGTTTTTTCCAAACACACCCATCATATTTCCTATAGGAACTTCTGATTAAAATAGTCAATGTTCAAGTGCTACATTAAATCTTATATAGATTACAAATAATCTCCGCATTTATTTGTATATGAACAGGTCCACACACGGAAAAAGGTGGGAAACAAAGTCATTTGGATTTTGGAGCATCCTTTTTAAAAATGTGGATCCCTTTAGATTTAGTAACATTTAAGATACGATAGGAAGATGTAAAATTTATATTTGGGCCTTATTAAATAGAAGTACAAAATCTAATATAAGTACAAAATCCATTGATGCAATACCAGAAGATCTAATATAAGTACAAAATCTATTGAATACCTTATCAAATGTCTGTGGGCCTCGAGAGAAATTAATGAAGTTGCAATAAAACTATGGGTGGGTGCACACCAGATAAACACAGTGGTTGTGTGAGACTACGGATCTATTTCGGGATTTTGTATAACAAATAATTAGAGTCGCTTAATTTATTTAAATAATGTTTCTAAGGATCTATGATAAAATAGCTCAAGATTGATCGTACCCCTACAGATATAAGACTGAAATATTTTTTTTAAGAATTCTTAAATAATACTTTAAACAAATTTATCGATTTTAATCATTTTGTAAAAGGGCATGGGGTGAGTCCCACATAATTAGTGTATATTTACTATGCACCAAATGGTGTAGGACTCTGAGTTTTGTGCTTCAAACTCTTCAATAAAGAAATGTTAAAGAGATTAATTTCGACTATCAACTAAAATAAGTATTTATTTTTTAAATTGAAGTTGATATATTGTGAGAAAAGAACGTGTCTTGTAGAGTAAGAAATAAGTACTTAAAAAATGACTGCTAATTTTGCTATTCTCTCTTTTTTGTTAACGGGACTCCTCTGCAAGTGTAAAAATACAATTGCAGGAGAGTGGCGTTAACAAAAAAGGGGGTGGCAGAATCATTTTTCTAAAATATAAGAACCTTAGCGAAACTTGTTGTGTGATGCGTGTCCGTAAGATAATTACAAATTCTTTTGATATTTGTTTGTGGGTCTGGGTCCGCAAGTAATGAAGTTTTGCTTTGCATATTGCATTAACTATTGTAATCGTGTTAAAGTTTTGCATTAACTGTTGAATAAAGACGAAAGAATTGGCTTGTTAACTTATTTTCATTTTTATTCAAAAAAATTTAGATTTTGATCGTAATTTTTTACTTTTTAGATTTCTCTCATCATGACAAAGTAATAATCCTCAAAAAATCAACAAAAAACTACAAATGTGAAAAAAATTTGAATAAGGACAAAAAAAAAAGCCACCTTGCCCCGTTCAGCTAAATAAGCCAACTGACTTATTTTTTTGTCCTTAATTAATTTATTTTATTGTATCGTCATGACGAGAGAAATCTAAAAAGTAAAAAATTTCGATTGAAACCTAATTTTTTTGAATAAAGACAAAAAATAAGCTAATTAGTCAATTTTTTCGTCTTTATTCAAAAAAAATTGGATTTTGATCATAATTTTTTACTTATGAGATTCCTTTCGTCATGACGATATAATAATCCCCAAAAAATTGATAAAAACTAACAAATACAAAAAAATTTGAATAAGGACGAAAAAATAAGTCAGTTGACTTATTTAATCGAACAGGGTTAGCCGAAATGGCCTTAATTTTGACCATTGGAAGATGTAAAATTAAATGGAAAAGAGTTTGTTGTGTGATGTGGGTCCCACAAGAGATGGCCTTGTTCTCTTCGGCTTTAGAGTCTTTCTGTATCTTTTTTTTTAAAAATTCGCGTTTGTTAGCTTTGTTTCAAATTTTTGTAAATTATTGATTCGATTTGACGAGAAGAATTAAAAATGCCCAAAAATATTTGATCGAAAATATCCAAGTCAAAGCCCAAAAGTTCAAAAAGCCGGCTTTGGAGGGTTTTTATCTTGGATATGTTCAAAAATATTTGGGTAAAATTAAAAAAACAAAAAGGTTTTAGAATTCCTCTCGTCGAGACCAACAGTAAAGTTCGGCGCAAAATTAACAAATACGAAATCTTTTGGATAAGGACAAAAACTCGAGAAAACCCCCCTTAAAATTAAAACTAAGGAGAAAAAGACGTAAAATACTTTAAAGAAACCTATTGATTAGGTTTGTGGGTCCCGAGAGTTATGAAATCTCATGTTGTCAATTGCATTAATCTGCGTTCTTTTGGCTTTAATTTAAATATTAAAATTTTATCTTTATTTAAATTTTTTTTATATTTTTTAGTTTTGCGTCAAATTTTTTTGGATTATTGATTTATCTCGATGAGAAGAATCAAAAAAGTAAAATTTTGGCACTTTTATTCAAGTATTTTGAGAAATAACTATTTTTTAGCGAAAAATAATTATTTCTCAAAATATTAGGGTAAAAGTAAAAAGTCATTATTGCAGTTCTGTGTGAAAATAAATGTTTAGAGATTAATTTTGGACTATCTCATTTAATGTTGTGGGTCCACTAAAATTTAAATTAAGAAGATGTAGAAGAGCCTCTTTTTGAAACGAGAATACATTTATTAAAAAAAAAACACATTCGGGCAGGTACACAGAAATAGATTTGAGTTTATAAGGCTCATAACGCCTAACAGAAAAATAACATCCTTTTATTGTGGTAAGTGAGAAGAAGTTTTCCTTTTTATTGGAGAAATGTTTTATCTTTAGGGAAAACCAGAAACTCCAGCTTCCGCATTATTATTTTTAAATATATATTAGTAAAAAATTCATAATGTGGTCAATGTTTATACCTGCTTCCAATAGTCGTGAAAAACAGTAAATGTGTTTGGATTAAAAGAATTCACTACAAATTAACTGTGAAAAATGAGCTTTTTAAAACATCGCGAAAAGAGACTAGGTTGTTCTGCTTAAATAAGCCAAGTGACTTATTTTTTTGTCCTTATTCAAATTTTTTTCGCATTTGTTAATTTTTTGTGAATTATTACTTCGTCGTGACAAAAGAAATCTACAAAGTAAAAAATTAAGATTGAAATTTAATTTTTTTTGAATAAACATGGAAAAATGGCTTATTTTTGCCTTTTTTCAAAAAATTTAGGTTTCAATCATAATTTTTTACTTTTTAGATTTTTCTTGTCAGGACGAAGCAATAATCCCCAAAAAAATTGATGAAAAAACTAACAAATGCGAAAAAAATTGAATAAGGAAAAAAAAAAAACCACTTAGCTTATTATTAAGCCAAATAACCCACAAACATTGTCACCTCTAGGGAGCTCAGAGCTTTAGTGCCTTGTTTCTTTTGGTTAGTGTTTAAATTTGTTGGAGTAATTATTTAGTGCTCCAGAGACGTCGCCACGTGATGTCCCAAGACATTTATCACCACACATTTACATGGGATCCATACACTTAACAGCTATGAAGCCCATGTAAATATGTGGCGGTAAAGAGTCCTAGGGCACATGTGACACTGCCCAAGTGCATTGTATAATTTTTCTTCTAGTAGTATTTTCTTTCAATGTTGACCTTCTCCCCTTCTTTCTTCCTCAGAAGACTTCAAATGGGCCAGTGTTGATGCAGACCCGAAGCGACAAGGTCAAGTTCCAGAACACTGAGTGGGCCACCCAAACTTTGACCCCCGAAGGCCCAAAGTCCAAACCCACGAGTTTTGTTTGGGAGGACTTGGACTCGTACGTTAGCCAAAGCCGACAACGTTTTGAGAGATTGTGGGGCTCATGGTCCAGCAGTTTGAAAAAACAGAGCAACGAGATTATATGGGGCACGTTTCCCATCCAAATCCCACGTTATCTGTAGGGAAAGTATATAACGCAACCGAATGAACAGATATTTTTTGAAGCACCGACAACAAAGGCTTTCGAAACACGAAAACTCGAAATATCCTATTTTGCACGATTTTTTTTTGTTGCCTGTGGATTTCTCTATACCCACATTGGATTTATATACTCCTAGCTACGCAACTCTTTATCTTCGTCTCTACCGTTTTCCTCTTCATTATTTGTTGAACAATCTGTATTTGAGGCATCAAGACGAGCAACAACACTATCTAAACCTAGGTTATTTTGTGCAATAATTTGATTTTCTTTTTCTGCATGAGATAGATATTCATATTAGGGTACTTTAATGCACTTATATTAGGCCGACCATTGAAGAAACCATTTTATGATGTCAGAAGGATTTCTGCTTGTAATCTTTTTTTGAAACTGTTATGAAAGTGTTTTTCATAATTGCCCCAAAGAAAAAAAACAGAGAAGGGCATTTTGTATTATTATTTACATTGAACTAGTATAAGCAAAATGAATAAACCCCCACCCAAAAAATATCCCTGCTTCTAAGGTAAAATGATCTCATCTCAGATAGCTTCTAGAAGGCAACAACTCGAGTCATGTCGAAATTCAAACCAATTAGACTCCACTTCATAACCACCATTCTCAACCGGAAAACCAAGCGAGTCCGCCACATCCTCCGTGCTCCACCCCGCACGCAGCAGCAGCACCGACAACTCCCTCGCGTGACCCTCCACGTCTCTCAACCCCTTAATCCCTTCCTCCCCACCGTCCATCATCTCCCCCACCTCCTCCTCTCTCCACCCTCCATCCCTCAACCTACACCAAACATCATCCATACGCCCGACCAAATCCCCGCTCCGCCACTGCCTCGTCCCACCACGCGCCTCCTCCACTGTCCTCCCTCCTCCCCCAATAACTTTCGTCCAAAACTCGATCTTCCGCGCCTCCCTCGCTGCCCACGCCGGCGCGATCAATGATCTCGGCCGCCTCCTCGCTTTCGGGCTCATGCAACCTGATTCGACCTGGGTCGCGCTTCTCTTACAGCTCGGAAGCAGACTTGTCTTGCGTTCTTGTTTTCCGTTCTTGATTATTATCTCTCCACGTTGCATGTCCGTTGGTTTGGCCGAATCCTCAACACTCGCCACCACGTTACCCCCGAAATCAACTTGCTGGAAGAATCCGGCGATGTCAAAGCTCCAAATCCTTACATCGCCGCCGTCGACGTAGAAAACCGGGTTTCCCGCCAAATTCGGCTCGCACGGAATGTAACAGTTGCGATATATCGGCACGAGAACCGGGGATTCGTTCAAGAGCCGTTTCGCCAGCTCAACCGCCTCGTCGGTTCGTTTCGGTTTTTCGCCCCACGAGCGGGCCCAGAAGTTGTTCGTAGCGACTTCCTTGCACAGGCCTAAGGCGGGGAGGCTGGTGAGGATCTGGAGCTGCTGGGCCGAGGAGGACCGCCAGTTGGGGAAGCCCGGGCCCACGGGGAGGCCTTCCTGGAGGACGGAGCGGAGGTCGGGCGGGAACGTGAAGCGGAATGCGGACTCGATCGCGGAGAATTCGGCCGCGGTGAGGCCGGGTTCGACCGCGACGTCGCTGGTGGTTGCGAGGTGGTGGATGACGGCCTTGGCGTAGGCGGCGAACGAGAAGCAGACGCGTGGCAGTTTTGGGATGCGAGGGTGGTTGGTGGTGTGGTTTGTTAGTGGTGGTTGTATTGTCAGTACTGTTGGTGCCATTGGAGATTGGTGGCAGTGGAGAGGGAATTAGAGTGGTTGGAGATGCGTGCGTGGGTGAATT
>BPLS01028617.1:0-41830 GCA_019656275.1 Rhododendron kiyosumense | reverse complement strand
GCGGGTTATATGAGGGGAAAGAGCCGTGTGGATATTCTCCCATACGGCTTGGACCGAAGAACGCGTCGGATTGAAATCAGGTTAAGGAGAGAGAGAGAGAGCTTTGAGTTTTGACTAAGCAAGTTTGAGTGAAGTGGTCGTTACTTTGAATGTATGCTCGTAGGGAATAACTTACTCACATAAGCCGTGAATAAGTTATTTACGAAAATGCTTAATTTTAATTGTTTAAAAGTGTTTTAAATTATTTAAGTTAAAAATTATTTATTACCGTTATCGATTAGTGGTAATAAATTGTTTTTAATTCAAATAATTCAAAATACTTTTGAACGGTCAAATTTGAGTTCCATGATAACTTATGAATTCACAGATTCTCTTGGTTGTAAGGCAAACAAAATGTTTACGCAGTGAAGAAAATCGAATCCATGTTGATGAGACAACAGACACACATTGATATTGATGTGAAATGTATGAATAAATATAAATTAAGTTTTTAGTTGTTAATAATAATCATTTGACTTAACAAGAGGAATAAAAAAATTAATGTATAAAAGTATGGAACAAACTCTTAAATGTTCATAAGACGGTAATAAAGACAGTTGTTTTAAAAACACTTTTTTCCGTTAATGAATTTTGTTTTTATTTTGGTCGTAATTTTGTTGATGAACTCCAAAACAGGAACAAACAAGTTTAATTAGCATTCCGAGTTACTTAAATACGCATTTGACTAGTTATTTTAATCCCAATAATTCCAAATAGGCCACATGACAGGCCCCAAAATCAAGGAGATTTTTATGAGAGGGAATCCCAATTCCTTTGATTTGGGG
The DNA here is from genome assembly GCA_019656275.1 of Rhododendron kiyosumense. NCBI lineage: Eukaryota > Viridiplantae > Streptophyta > Magnoliopsida > Ericales > Ericaceae > Rhododendron > Rhododendron kiyosumense. The sequence continues at coordinate 41,006 of BPLS01028617.1, read as the reverse complement.
TTTTAGAAAGAACTATAGAATGAAAAATTGAACTTCATTTGATTTTGATGAGTACTCTTTTGTACTACATGTCGCTGATGATGCAATAGTCATGTGGGAAATGACACCTTTTCTAAGGACGCAATTGACATAGGAGCCGGTTTGAGCAATTTTGCTGCATAAAAACCACGAGAAGAATACGAATTCTTGATGGCATCTCTTTTATGGGTTCTAGGGTTGGGGGCCGTATCTTTTTCGTGGTCTTTATGTCGTAGCTTGTAGCAAAATTTTAATTTAAGTGATGGCATGGACCTGTCATTCTAGTCAAGGATTCGCGCGATTCTGCAATAATTCACATTTTCAAATAAAACAACCAGCTATATATGATAATCTTTTTGCTGTCAAAAGATATAGTATGTCATTCCAAAAATTAAAAAAACACAAAAATTTGCAAGTGATTATGCATACACTGTATATTTTATTAATAATTCGATAGATTTAAAAACTCAATAATTTGTACAAACACTATACACAATATGCCAACATGGCAAGTTTCATTGCTAATTGGATATATTTTTGCTATATTTTTTTTTCCTCGATGAGATAGTGCCACATTTGCTATGTTTATTTATATTGTTGTGTGCTTCGCAATCTTCCGACGTGGAAGAATATTACCCCAAGCGTAGGGTTTGAATATCGATGAAGCAAAATAATTCGGAGAAGTCCGGGATCGTACCCAAGGGAATTAGTTTATGGCTCGCCTCGGATTTGTAGATGCAAGTAAGGTTTTCGACTTTTAGCCAGTCAACTTGGTTTTACTATGAACGGTGCAATTAAAATGGCTAAATTAAAAACGAATTAACTAGGAAAAAGATAGGTTAGGTCTAGGGATCCTAGCACTTATGACTTAGGCTAAATCACATTTTTTACCAATTCACACGATTTAAAATACACAATTGTAGGTATCAAAACCGGGAAAAAGAGATTCGATTATCAAGCTAGCTCTAGAACTCATTTGGTAAACCCCTCGAGCGACAGAGCTCTAAGCATCATGTGTGGTAGGTAGGCGAAGCTCCTACCTACACATGATCAAAGAGGTTAACACCTCGGTAATTCCCCAAATGAATCCGAACCCCACATTAATTCTCAAATCTAGAAATTAAAGCATTATTGGTGAAATAACGCAATTTTCGCCCAAGCCACGGGATGCTAATCATCCCATGACCCAACCCTTGAAACTACTCACACATATCTACGAAGATAAGAGCAAGCAAAAATTGACTAAGCATAATTGAAAACACAAGACTAGAAATAAATTGGATCAAACGATAGATCGGAAGAAGAGTAACAACTTTAATTAAGGCAAAAATATCAAAAACTAACAATTAAAGACAGAAATTGAAATATTCAAAGCTGAAAATTTAAGAACACTCAAGAACAATATGAATCTAATCCTAGATCTAGAAAAAATGGGTACATTTCTGTCCAAATCGTGCAAAGGTGACATAACGGGGTATTTATACCGCCCCTGTTTCGTGCACGGAATATCCCAAAAGATGCTCTGAAAATCCCCCGCTAAGACTCTCGGCATCGATGGCGAAAGGCTTAGATTGCTACACTAAAGGCTTCGGCATCGATGGATCATAATACTTCCCATCGATGCCGAGCAGCTTAGGAGTGAACCGCTAAGTACTTCGGCATCGATGGATCCTCAAACTTCCCATCGATGCCTAACCCAATAGCAGCCTTCCTGGATAAGCCCTTAGGCATCGATGTAACTTATTTTATCCCATCGATGCCGAGCCCAATAGCAGCCGTTGGTCTTGCTCTGCCTTGCCTGCGCGTTGCTCTTCTGCTCGGGCTGCGCCTTGGCCACGCCTTGGCCATCGGGCCATTCTCAGGCCATGCCACGCTCTAGGCCTTTAAAGCTCCTTCTTAGGTGATTCGCCTACAAAACAACACCAAAATATTCTACGAGCAAAAATCATTAAAAATAACTAATTAGCACTTAAATTAACACTAAGCCTAGATACTAGCGCACCCTATATTCCATTTCCGGGTGCTTATCACGCCCCCCAACTTAGGGTTTGCTAGTCCCTAGCGAACAAAATAAAAAGAACTTGAAAGCAACTACTATGCAATCTTCCTGAATTCCACCACTTAGAACATGATCAACATTATCAACTAGCAAGAGTTCAACAATCCGGCTTTTTATTTCATTTCTACAATTCACAATTTTAGCATCCAACTAAACAAGCTAAGTATCAAGCAAGTCTAAGAGCAAGCTAAAAAGGTTTGTGTCCTCGAACAATGGGAGGATACGAGACACAAAACTTGCGAGTTCAGACTAAACCATATCCACCGGTGAAGTGCTTGACAAACAGGCAATAGTGAACAAGAAATACTATGCCTCAAGAAACTACAGCACTTTATTCAACAGAATTAAACACAAGCAGATGAAATTTGGATAACGAAAGGAAAGCATGCCATTAACTAATTATGCAACCATCAGATAGTCAATCATAAAGGAATCCAGGCGCACAAAAGATCAACTAAGGACTTTTTCAGCTTGTAATGACCTTGGTTACAAAGGGAAGGGATTACAAAATAGTGTAGTGGCCATATGCTAGCATGGTTCATCTACCCTTGGCCACTACCAACCCTAAACTACCCAAGACATAACCACACGCCAGCCAAACACTAAACAAGGTTACGAAGAAGGAATAAAGAAAAACTACGAAATAAGGCCTACTAAAACTACTACCACCGACTCTATCACATCTAGTCACCATCCTCATCCGACTTCCCACGGTATTAAGCCTTGAGCTTCCCCTTTCCATCGTATTCTTTCTCATCCGAAATGAATTCATAAGTCAAACCAATTTTCTTATCAAAGTATTCAACTCTCTTTTGAATCCGCTCTTGCTCTTTCATAGCATTTCTTTGATTTCTTTTCTTTGAAGAATAGGGTTATTTGAGGTGAGATTAGTAGGGAGAGAGATTGATGAGCCAATTTTGGGGCTCTTTGGAGAGGGAGATGAAAATTTGGGGCTTTTGTTTTTGTAGTGGGAGAGGGAAGATAGAGAATTATGTATCAATTCTTGCCTTTTCGCATTCCAATCACTTCTATCACATTCACACCACCCCCAAATCTCCTTGAATCATTGAAAACCATTTTCACGCAACCCTCCAAACATCCGGCCACCTAGGTTAAAGCAAAGAATGAGAAATAGACTAGGATGCAAAATAGGACTAGGTGACACATATGTGGTATGATCATGTAAAGAATGCCTTGTATCCTTTCCTAAGTGCGCTTTGAATTCCAAAATGATTGAAAATCGACATTTAAACACAACTAGGCATGGACATGCGATTATTCACCTAACTACAAGCATTTTATTGGAAAAGTGGGGATATGGATCAAAACTTGTTCAAAAACTTGCTCAAAACTTAACCAATTCAACTTTCAACTAAGCATGCAAATCGAGAAGCACAAAAATTCTTAGGATTGCTAAGAACTCTTGCCAACTAACAATAATTAAGCGTGCAACAAGTCATGAAAAAAACTAAAAACCATGATAAAAGGAAAGATTTGCAAGTAAAAACCTTTTATTTATTTTTGAAATTTTTGAATTTTCTCATTTTTTTTGGATTTTCACAATTTCTATTGTTTTTGAATTTTCAAAATTTAACACAAATCACACAAATGCAACTAGAATGCAACACAAAAAGCAAACAAAAATGAAACAAATAGCACATAAGCTAACCCCTCCCCCCAACTTAAAGCGATGCTATGCCCTCATAGCATTAGGAACAAAGCTAAGAGAAGAGAGTGTGCGAATGTACCGTCCAAGGGGAATGTCAACCCCTAAATACCTCGACCAAGTTGGAGGATTTTATGTCAATGTCTTGCTCCAGCTAGATTAGATGTTTCCAGGGTTTACTCCTTCGGTTCTACCAACTCGAAACCATAGCTAGTCACACAGGGCCATATCCAAAGCTTTATCGGACTAACAACCGCGGCTCCTAGCCGCACCCATGCTTAGGGCTCCTGAATGCCTCACTCACTCCGGCTTTAGACCCAATCCACCAAGGCTGGTGTGGTAGCACATAAATCTTGCAGAAGACTTAAGAGAACGACCTTCCACAAAACAATTGACATTAGAAACACCGGCCCGTGTTATCCGGTTTCAAACTAAACAAGAATGAAATACAGAAAATAAAAGGACAAAAAGAACATGCAAGGAATAAATCAAAACATGCAAAACAAAATGAAATGCACCACTCAATCTTCACGCGATCACACGAGTCATACTTTTCTTCCCATTTCTTACCGGGGGGGTAAGTAATGGATGGCTATACTAGACCGTTGAACATGTGTTATGCTAGCGCCCGTAATAAAATCTATCGCTTGACCTCGCCAAACAATTAAGTTCAGCGTCCCCTATGATCAAAAACAAGCAAGGACAAGATACAACCTAGCGTGCACTCCAGGCAATATCAAACCTCACTCACAGACCTAAGTTGTCTCCGATTAGGGGCAATCGCGGAGTGCATGGATCATTAACGATAAACTATTACCAAGAAAAGCTATTGAAAGCCCTTTTTACACTAACACATTGATGATATCTTTTCAAGTGATTTATCTCCAAGATTTTATTCAATGCAAACAATAAGAAACATGACAAAGACAAAACAAAGCATGCATAACTAAACAAAAGAGAAAGAAAGAAAGAAAGAACAAAACAGAACATGCATAACTAAACAGATGCAAAGCAAGAAAGAAAACAAATATGCCAAAAAGAGAGAGAGAGAGAATGAGAATGAAAAATTAGAGAGAAAAAGAAAGAGAGGGTTTAGCCACACGTGGGCTACAAACATTTTGCATACCATTAAGAACCGTTAGACTAAACAGAGCACTCCAAACTACACTCTTTGCCAAAAATTGAACTCGACCATGCCATAAGATAAGATACTTTGAGTAAAGCAATTGCCGAATTCGTTTTAAAAACTTAAGTTCCTCCAAGTGCATAGCCCAAACCAAATCAATTTTCAAGTTATTGACAAAATCTACAATATAAGGATGATAAACCACAAGAAAATTATCAATACCACGAAAATCAATCTGTTCTATGATTGGTAACTTCGCAAGAATAGGCTCACATGGATCTTGTTTTTCTATCAAAGAGTATAAGAAATTTACATCAGCATCCATCTCTTTAGCAGTGAGAATATCAAGACTTGGGGGATTTGAAGAGACAACTTCAGTGGTTAGATATATTTTCCCTGGATCATCACATAGAGGGGAATCCAAAAGAAAAGAACTCTGGTCCTCAGTTTCATCAATAGGCTCATCACTCCATGTAGACTTTGAGGAGTTGTCACAATTCAAACTAACAGTTTCAACCAAGATATGCGGCTTAATTTCCCCTTCCATGGCATCCAAGTTGGAATCCTCAAAATTTTCAGTCAACTTACAAAATTGGAGCTTTTGGGCTAATTTATCAAGGTAATCCCAACCATCTTCAGCGTTTTTATCCAGAAATTCATCATTGGACATAAAATCAGCTTGACATGTCTTAGGATTTAAACCATGGCAAAAGATAGCCAGAAGACTGCCAAGCTCACAATTAAAACTTGACCAAGAGAATACAGAACATTTAAATCGCTCCCTCCCAATATTGCGAAAAAGACTCATCATCTAGTTGATAAAAATGGGATAGTTTTTGTAAAAGCATATGAGTCTCATATGAGGGAGAGAAAGTTTTGAAAAATTGTTCTATAATCTCTTGCCATGTCAATCCTGGACTCAGAGAATAAAACCAATTTTGAGCACTATCACGCAAAGAAGCTGGGAATACTTGTAAAATAGCCCTTTCATCGTTAGCAAAAACTTTCTCAAGATCATCAATATGCGAAAATGGATTTTCTGAGGCCAAGCCATAAAATATAGGAATTGACACTGAGCAATCAAATTGTTTTGCATAGCCTCCATAGCACCTTGCAAAATAGGCCATAGTCCCCCTTGCTACGCAGAGTAAACAGGCATACACAAAACAAATGCTACTACTACCAGCAAGCTAACAGACTTGAGGGGCTATGCCGCCACCTCAACTTCAACAATCAAGATATGCGAGGGGTTATGCCACCACCTCAGCTAATCAATGAAATCAAATTAAACTAACTAACTAAATTAACTAAGCTAAGATAACTCGATATTTAGTTAGGCTTCGTTACACCTCAAGTTTAGTAGAACCAGGTTAGAGGTATCCACCCAACTAAATACGAGCTACTAACACATAAGCTAACACATAAACTACTAAACTACTACTAAAAGACGAAAACGGGAAACTTACAGTGGTTTGTCGAACCTCCAAGAAAGCCATAATAAGAAAATCCCCGGCAACGGCGCCAAAAATGCTTCGCAATCTTCCGACGTGGAAGAATATTACCCCAAGCGTAGGGTTTGAATATCGATGAAGCAAAATAATCCGGAGAAGTCCGGGATCGTACCCAAGGGAATTAGTTTATGGCTCGCCTCGGATTTGTAGATGCAAGTAAGGTTTTCGACTTTTAGCCAGTCAACTTGGTTTTACTATGAACGGTGGAATTAAAATGGCTAAATTAAAAATGAATTAACTAGGAAAAAGATAGGTTAGGTCTAGGGATCCTAGCACTTATGACTTGGGCTAAATCACATTTTTTACCAATTCACACGATTTAAAATACACAATTGTAGGTATCAAAACCGGGAAAAAGAGATTCGATTATCAAGCTAGCTCTAGAACTCATTTGGTAAACCCCTCGAGCGACAGAGCTCTAAGCATCATGTGTGGTAGGTAGGCGAAGCTCCTACCTACACATGATCAAAGAGGTTAACACCTCGGTAATTCCCCAAATGAATCCGAACCCCACATTAATTCTCAAATCTAGAAATTAAAGCATTATTGGTGAAATAACGCAATTTTCGCCCAAGCCACGGGATGCTAATCATCCCATGACCCAACCCTTGAAACTACTCACACATATCTACGAAGATAAGAGCAAGCAAAAATTGACTAAGCATAATTGAAAACACAAGACTAGAAATAAATTGGATCAAACGATAGATCGGAAGAAGAGTAACAACTTTAATTAAGGCAAAAATATCAAAAACTAACAATTAAAGACAGAAATTGAAATATTCAAAGCTGAAAATTTAAGAACACTCAAGAACAATATGAATCTAATCCTAGATCTAGAAAAAATGGGTACATTTCTGTCCAAATCGTGCAAAGGTGACATAACGGGGTATTTATACCGCCCCTATTTCGTGCACGGAATATCCCAAAAGATGCTCTGAAAATCCCCCGCTAAGACTCTCGGCATCGATGGCGAAGGGTTTAGATTGCTACACTAAAGGCTTCGGCATCGATGGATCATAATACTTCCCATCGATGCCGAGCAGCTTAGGAGTGAACCGCTAAGTACTTCGGCATCGATGGATCCTCAAACTTCCCATCGATGCCTAACCCAATAGCAGCCTTCCTGGATAAGCCCTTAGGCATCGATGTAACTTATTTTATCCCATCGATGCCGAGCCCAATAGCAGCCGTTGGTCTTGCTCTGCCTTGCCTGCGCGTTGCTCTTCTCCTCGGGCTGCGCCTTGCCTGCGCGTTGCTCTTCTGCTCGGGCTGCGCCTTGGCCACGCCTTGGCCATCAGGCCATTCTCAGGCCATGCCACGCTCTAGGCCTTTAAAGCTCCTTCTTAGGTGATTCGCCTACAAAACAACACCAAAATATTCTACGAGCAAAAATCATTAAAAATAACTAATTAGCACTTAAATTAACACTAAGCCTAGATACTAGCGCACCCTATATTCCATTTCCGGGTGCTTATCATTGTGAATGCAATATCGATCAAGCCATTGTAGAGTTCTAGAAGAAGAAGACCAAGTCACCTACTTTCTTGTGATTTTGACACCACGCTGTGAGTTTCTTAAAATTTAAATTTGTAGCCGGTCATCTACCACGTAACTTATATATAACACATCTACAAGAATTGATGAGGGACCGATGAGGAGGTGTTTACTAGTCACAATCAATTTAAATTTGACTTAAATTTGGCATGCGAATTGAATGATTACTCATTGGATAATTTCTTCAGTACTCCAATAAGAATTGAATACTTTTGATCAAATCACATAGGTTGATCTCATATTATTATTATTTTTGCACGGTGGATATACCCGACTCTTCTTATAAAATCACTTGTCAATTTGTGTAAGGCCCTATTAGGAATTGCCTAAAAAAGATTTTAGACCTCCTAATTTAATTACTCCATCTTTTACAACTAGTACGACTTATTTTCGCGGTTAGCAATCTTTTTAAAATTTGATAAAAGAAGAGACTTTTGAAATTCGTCAAGATGAGATGAATAAGAAATGTAAGTGAAATATGAATTAAAATTATAAAAAAAGTCTAGACCCAAAAAAAAAAAAAAAAACAAAATTTTGGTTTGAATTATATTTATGTGTATTGAATGTAAATTTCTCAACGAATCGGAAAAGGAAAAAAAAACTACTCACATATACGGGTAAGCTGGTTCTGCGATACCCTAATTTTCATCAACCGTAATACTACATCTCAAGGTGGTCCTCAACTGGTTCACTCGCGCGAGCTGGTTTTGTCGCCATTTCGGCATCAAAGATTCTTCTTTGGCATAATGCGGGTAAGCTTCTGTCCCTTCATACCAATACCCACATACGAAACGTTCGAATTTTCCTCATGCCTTTTATTTTATGTATTTTGCCTCATTTTGCATTGCTGACGGTAGATACGTACACGTATACGTACGCCTGAGAGTAACAATGGCGTCTGTGCGCCTGATATAGCTTGCGCCTTGTAATTTTGGAAGGATTGGCTGAAGTGAATTTGAGTCCTTAATTCATGGTTTCTTGTCTTCTTTTGAGATTCTCAAGTGTATTCATAGCAGGGCCACAATTTCTAAAATTTGCGTCGGACCTGTAAAAATATCAGGGCAAAATGATAAAAAGACTAAGGTGACTTCAAAAATCAAAATTATTTCTAGCATTCAACAAGGTGAAATATCAAAATTATGTGTATTTTTAAAAAAAATTGAAGCAATCACTTAAAAATCACTCTTCTTGTTTTTGTGGCCTCAAATGGGAGATCAAGCCACCTTGCAACCAAAGATGGCAGTCAGAGCTTCCACCTGTACGACCTCACCCATCGGGATCAACGGCGTCTTCGTTTGATTTATCTGAAGGCCGGATACCGCTTCGAAGCACGACAAAGCACCCTTGAGTCACCTTAGCCGATCTTGATCGCCGTGTTGAATAGCTTGGTAATACACATTGTTGGCTTAATTTCCTGACAGCTTGAGCTTGTAGGTCATTTGGTAACTTAACATGGTACCAGAGTTTTGGTTTCTGAGAGGTTCTCTCCATTTGTATTTGTTGCCAGTTTGCATTTTGCCTTTCCCATTTGCATACAATTTTGCTTTACGTGTAGATGTGTGCATCACTGCATCTCAACGTGTATTAGGTCGCTTTATGGATATTGCCGGGCCCATATTCTTCTAACAACTTAAGCTTTTAGGACAATTGAGAATCATAGACCATTGCATGGAGTACACCCTCCAATCGATGAGCTAATGCTTTGGCCAGAATCTGTTCGCATTGCCAATGAGAAGTTGAGGCTAATAAGTCTAAAGTCAAAATATCCTTTGATCCACAGGCATCAATGCCATAAAAGAAGCATTGAGGCTCCTCTCAAAAGAGGCCGTCTTGTTCCGAGCTTGTCGCAAAACTCTAACCACCTCCGCTCTCAAGGGTCTTTCCAAGAGGTCCGTCTCCCTCCGCATTGGAAACAAACTCCATACCAATCAAACGAGGCCGCCATTACCTATTTCTCCACAAAGGTTTTGATAGAACACATGAATCCCCTCTCCAACTCTACCTCTTCCTAAACTGACCTGCAATGTGTCTAATACGATGACCATAAACGAAGAGTGTTTCGATGCCCTTATGTTAACTATATAACTGTTGATTTGTGCCTCTTCAACCCTCCTCTATCTTGCTGAGATTTTCCTTTGCTTCCTCTCTACGCAGTTGGTCCCGATCCAGGCCCAGCCCAAGGGAAAGTCTTGAGAGAACTGGGCCCCCAAATTTTGGCCCAAAAAGAGGGGCCCTTGTTTGGAGTAGCTATATATATTAGAATTTTGCAATATTATTGTAGAAACTGTAGTTGGTTCAGCCAGTGATTAAAAAAGCGCGACTAGGCATGAGGCGAGCCGTATCGCCTCAGAGGTGTGAGGCAAGGCAAGGTTGGACGAGGTGAACGACTAGTCATGCCCCGAAAAAATGATCAGTCCTCCTCTCCTGCACCCCCATATGCCAACTCCTCTTCCACCTCTTAAGAATAAGGGGCAAGGAAAAACTATGGTAAAGCCACTGTCAAGGTACTCCTCCCCACTCAATTGTTTAGGATTTGTGAAATGATTTTTTTGGTAAGCACATTGAGTTGTTAAGTGAGTAACACATTGTGTTAACTTGGGTTGGGCTATTTTTAGGATTTTTGTTCAATGCTTGTAATCATGAGGAGACCGCGAATTAACATTGAAGCTTGGGTTTGCTAGAAATGACAATATTGGCAAGATAATAAAGCTTGGCTTGGTTGCAAATTAGGTTAAGCTCCTCTGCGTACCTCTATCCTCCATAGCCCTCGAGAGTCGAGACTCCTTTTTTGGGCCCCACTTCATGCCAATAGTGATAATCCAAACCGGTCATCTCGTAGATACTACATGGAGGACCATTGATGCAATAAATCAGCTCGATTGAATATCAATTATAGCATGAACAATGTGGATTTTGTTTTATAAAAATGAACGGCAAGTATAAATTTTAATTCAAACAGTCTATTTCATACAAGCTATTCATGTGCCTATCAATATCCAATCCGGCTGATTTATCGTATCGATGGTCTCTATAGTATCTACGAGATGAATGGTTGAGATCATCGTTGTGGGCCTAAAAAGGTGTCTGGAGGGGTATGGAGGATAGAGGCATGGAGAGATGTGTAACCCTGCAAATTATTAGGCATCTAGGAGTCTATGTAGATAGATTTACCGTTGTCAAGGGATGGTTTGCTTGGATTGTTATTTTGGAAGTTGCTTCAAAAACAGCCCTAAAGGAAAGCCAATTGGAAGTTTGACCGCATTTGCGTCTATGCATTATTGTTCTCGAGCTCAATTGAGACAATCTTAGGTGCTGAAATTCATTTGTGATCATTGAGCTTGAAAATTAACTTAAAGCTTCTTTTATGTAGGTACATGGGTCCATGAGCGTACACAACGTCTAACGAAAGAAATAAAGCAAGGGAAATGGTAGTTTTGAATAGGAAATAGAGTAGAAAAGCATAAAAGCACTGAAATGTTCAATGATGTGACTAATCCACGTTGATGGCACGGTCGAAGAGGTAGGCCACAGGGAGGCTCTTGAGACTATCAGACTACACATGCAAGTACTTTAAGATGCCATAAGTTCCCCCTTGAAGGCCAACTGCCCAATACACAAGCACGTCTTCCTCCATAAAAAAAAATCGCTGCTCTCCGCAAGAATTCGCAAACCTGAGCACATAGCCAAATTTGAGGTTATTAACTAGTGCATTGGACACTGCAGGTGACACACGACCCCCTTCCCTTGGGTTCACCAGGCCAGTAGTTTGCTACCTAGAGTAAAAGGGTTCGACTTGGAGCCTGCCTTGAGGGACCTTCATTTATCAGCCTTGGAGAGAGTATGCTACAGATTTCATCCTCCATCACGAAGTTGTATGTGAATGAACCTCAGTAGCTTTAAGCCTTTAACAACGTCATCTTAGGCATCTCCTCCACTTTTGATTTGCTGCCAGAAGGTTCCGCCATCACAACATCCTCTTTAGAACAAATTGGAATTTCAATCAATGCATCTCTCAATTCTGGTGCTTGACTTCTTATTGCTCTAACACTCTCACATGACTTTCCCTGCGAGTTGCCGATAATGCCTACGCTGTTAAGCCTGCACATATTTTCTAAGAACATCCCACTGATGTGTTGAACCGGAAAACAAAGTATAAACTTTTTGCACATACGCAAAAAAAAAAATCTTACTTTTCGCACAAGATTTTACCATATCACATAGTGCAAGGTTTAAGTTGTGGATGGGTTTCACATTTCCTCTTTGTTAGCTTTGGAAGGGGCTTTCTTTGTTTGATCTTAAACTAATTGTTTTTCTTGGGTTAACAAAGTTTTTTCTTGGCTCCATGGGGGGGGGGGGTGTTGTAAGGTGGGTGTTATTCAATTGAGACTTAAGGCTCAGTTTTTTATTTGTTTGGTTTATTAAAACTGAGCCTTAAGTCTGATACTTACGAGACTCATGTCACATGTGTCAATGAATTAAGAAAAAATGAAACTCATTACAAATTGGGAGAGGGAAAAAAGTTGGATCCAATGATAATAGACCAATAGTTGATAAGAACAATGTAGTTTCACTCCTATTGGTCCCTCGTCCTATAGAGTTTTTATCAGTGTTCTAGGCGGCTGGAGGTGCCCTGCCGCCAAGCCAATAGCCCTTGGTGTTTGATTTGGTGCTCAAGGAGGTTTGGCGGCCGCCTAGGCGGCCTTGGCAGGCTTGGCAGCCGCCTAGGCGGGTTTGGCGGGCCTTGGCAACGGCATTGGCGTCTTTGGAGGCCTTTGGCGGCCTAAAAAATATATATATAAAAAACAATACGAGGGAGGTGAGCGAAGCCCTACTACTTATTGTCTTATTCAACTTATTTGCTAGTTGCTACTACTTAATTTCATTTGGGTTTGCATTATGGATACATGGAATATAATTTGATTGGATAATGGTTTGTTAAAAAAAAAAAAAAAATTTGACAAATTGCTTGGCGCTGCCTAGGCGGCTTGGCGGTTGGAGGTGGGTCTCTGCCCAACTACTCTCAAGCGCCATTTAGAACATTGGTTTTTATGAGATCAAATTATTCTAAAATACGAAGCTAACAAGTTAACGTGTCTTTGGTTGTAAAAACCCTTGTGTCAATATCATGCTAGTGTCGTGTTGCATGTCCATTCTATTTGATAATAATCTTGTGATGGTAGGGTAGCACTTGTAGAAAATAAAATTAGAGACAATAGATTAAGGAGTTTGGACATGTCTATTGTAGATCGGTCATGCGGTAGTTAGGAGTGATATGGTTCCGGTAGATGATAGCACTGAAAGAAGGGGTAGACCAAAATTGACTTTAGAGGCAGTAGTTCGAAATGACATTGGTTTCTTGAGTATCACGGGACAAGTGCTCAATGGAGACAACGGATTCATGTAGCTAGCCCCAATTGAGTGGGACTTGGCTCAGTTTGGTGTGGTAATCTTGGTAAGAGTAGATTGCTAGTACCCTTAAATTTTTAACGGGAAGTTGGAGATTTAATATGCTGACTAACTATATTTAGGGTCAATAAATGTAAGTTACGCCGTGAGATTCTCACAATTTGAAAGAAGTAATGGAGTTGGAAACATTAAATATACAGATTATGCTTATTCTATAAATTGAGGTCGTTCTCTCCTAAATCTCTCCAAGGAAACACAACTATTCTTCTTGATATTTTTCCATGGCAAGGAAAATATCTTGGGGTCGCCAAAAGATTGAAATGAAGTTTATTGAGTCCAAACAGGCTCGCCAAGTTACCTTCTCAAAGCGCCGATCTGGCCTTTTCAAGAAGGCAAGCGAGCTCTGTACCTTGACTGGTTGTGAGCTTGCTCTTGTTGTCTTCTCCCCTAGTGGGAAACCCTTGTCTTTTGGCCATAATTGTGTTGACACAATAGTTCAAAGGTTCCTTTGCCAAGCCCCTATGGAAGTCGCTGGAGATCTGGATCCTCGCGGGTCTATTTGTTCAACAATCCACCAGCAGTACACTGAGTTGTGCAAGCAACTCGAGGAAGAGAAACTCCGTTCTAAAGAACTTGAAATTGAAGGGTTGAAGTGCTCGAAGCCTTCCTGGTTTGAAACACCGACTGATCAGCTCAACCTGGATCAGCTAGAGGAATCCATAAACCGTATGAAAGAACTAAGGGATAAAATTGCCCAGAGAGTTAATGAGCTTTCCCTTATGGGATCTACTCTGACATTAGCTCCAGCAAATCATGTTGGAGCTATTGATCTCAATGTTGCTCCACCAGAGGAGATGTAAGCTTCCCTGGTTCCTGATGTTGCCATGGAAGCAGTTGGGAAGGGAATGGCCTAGCTGTTGTATTCTCTTTGAAGTGTATCTTTTATTTTACATATGAGAGTTGGTCTCTTGGTTCGCTTGTCTGTCCAGCTATTTTCTCTTTCTGGTTCGGACTTAGATAGATGTCCCTAGATTATCTTTGAGTCTTTAGTTTGAAAGGGAATAAAAAAGCTTTCCTTTTATCTTTGTGTCTTTAGTTGCGTCTTTGATTGTGTGCTGACCAGTGTAATAGGTGGACAGTGTTTCGATTGTTCCTTTTTAAAATCAAATAATTGTTTGTTTAAGTTTGTATACTATCCCTATAGAAATGATTATAATTTATGAAAATTATATCAAAGCACTTGTGTGAATGTTAAACACGTAAAAGAGTATTATTGACAATGCTATAGGAGTTCAGATTCTTGACATGTCAACGCAGCATGTACCTAATACGTCATAGTGAAACCAACGAGCCATTATGAAACAAGTTATTGGTCACACCAAATAGATTCACTTCAATAACAAATGTCTAATGACTAGTGAATGTAAACGACTGAAGGCACTAAGTGTGCTTTAGACTCTCACAACTTAGGAGAAATGTGACAAGCCACTTTCTTGATTGGTGGCCAGAAGATGAAAGCAAGCTGCGGCACTTCACCTTGCAAAGGTCTAGTTGCCTTGAACCAGTCCAGCGGAGAGACTCAGAGTGCAGTCCCTCAGCAATGTGTGGTTCTCCAGTAAACTTTATGAAACTTAATTCAACGGCCTTGAAAATAAGATTCCACCTGTGTAGGTACGTGGAGCTGTTGATGGACACTAGTTTAGGTGTAGGTAAGCTAAACTGGTTCATTGTGTCATCTTGTGAAAGGTGCCAATTTAGCTCTACAGGTATCATGGTACACTGTAAAGTTATTAGCTCACACAATTGATTTTTCCAATCCTTCTAAATTTTGGACAAACTTTATATTTGTTATTTTTCGTCATTCTGTGCTCTCCATGATTGTTGCGTCATTGTGATCTGTATCATTCTTGAAAAACTGATAGGATTGGTTAATTCATGATCAATGCAGTTGATTCTATGATACCTTGTCAAATATCAAGATATCCATTGCGCAGCCACAAAAGATCGTCGACATTTAAGTCCGTGCCTATAGTCTCCCACCTCATTTTGTGTATAAGTAGGATTCATAGTTTTTAGTGGAACATCACTAGATAAAATGGTTATCAATACCTCTCCCTGACCTCCACTGCGTTGTTTTTCTATGTAGGATTAAATTTTTACTTTTTGGTGACCAATTACTCTAAGGTCCATATTGAGTTGATTGCAAGGATCAAAAAATCTTCCCTAGCTGCCTTAGTCTTATGAGCCTTGCCGAAATTGCTATTTGTTTGGGTGTCTACTGCCTGATTTGTAATTGTAGTCAATGACTGCTGGAGTTACCAAACTTTACAGAAGTTAATGATGCCGGGTAATAAACACATGCAGTAAGGCATAGTTTCCTAAACAAGACAGTTAGTTAGACGAAGTGTTTAAGTCATAGGCAACTTCTTTAGAAACTAATTGGTGAGCAACCTAGTACACAATTAGAAGTTTAATTCCATTGATATAGTTCCGTATCAATGACCAGCATTCAAATGCGTCATCTGTAGCCAAAAAATCCTTTTGAAAATTCTGAACAAAACCTCTTGCTCAAAACTCAAAATTAAATTACATGCAAGAGGAAGGAGGATTTCGCCATACATGTGCGACTAGAAACTGCCTTTTATTCATCAAATGTGAGGTTCTTCTTCAAACTTCCTAAAACAGAGGATCCAAGTTAGGTCTTCCATGTCATAAAATAACAGAAGTATTATATAATCTTTTAGTAGTGACCTCATTTTTAATATACTTGGCCTAAATACAAATAAAATGAAATACACTCAGTTTTGTTGGGTATTAATGGGCCTGTTTCTTAAGGAACATAATCTATCAATTTTTGCATAGCTAAAACATAGATGAACTGGAAACCATTCAGGTATCGAATTCCTCTCTCTTTTCTTAGCTAGATTGTTGTGCCCTAGGTCCAGTTTATTTTTTATTCCAAGTTCAAACTCGACATGGGTTACCAATCTCTTCTGATTGTTTTTTTTTATTGGAAAAGAATCTCTTCTGATTGTTATGTGGCATTCAAGAATTAATTTGCAATTCCAAGTTGCGTGTCTGCATTTTGTTAGTATAAATACTTTAAGTTAGACTTTCATCTGAATTTCATCTTGGACTCTCATAAATTTCTTTGATTGTCATAAGCGAACTAATTTTGACTTAAGTTGATCTTGATCACCTGGTTCTTGAATTATGCCAACTGAAAGGGACTATGGAATGCAACGTTTAATTCATGATCTTTGAATGTCATGATCTTAAGTTGATCAAATTGATCATTTTCTTCAAGGGCAATTGTAATGGACCATGGGGCAGAAACTTTGGAGTGTGGCTCCCAAAATTCTGATGGACCATGATACAGGTAAAGTGGAATGTTCTTAGGCTATCATGTTTCTGTCATCATCATCTCTGTATATTTTAGTGAATAAAGGTGTTGCTACTTGCTTGGGCGTACTGTGGAGTAGGAAACTATTGATAGTAATCTGTACTACCATCTCTTGCAGTTATGGACAAAATATGGCCAAAATCTTGGATGTGCATGTGTTTTCTTTGCATAATTGAAGGAAAAGGAGTAAAAAATATCATTATTGGACCTTAGAATCAATAAAGCATCAACTTTATTAACTGATTTGATGCTTTCATTCTTCGCTCAGTGCTTTGATGGTTTCAGAGATTTTGGTGGTGTCATGTGTTTTTCCATTAGTACTTAAATAGATAATCTGTTGTCATGTGAGAGTGCTTTGGACTAATAGATTTACGTGGTTTGTTTTATGTCATAATAATTTAGCATATTATGTTTGTCTTCTATCATTCTTTTTGACATGCAATGATGTAAATCTATACCTAATGACATTAGATTGAAGCCTTATCAATTTAGATCACATAACATCATATAAAGGTAATTTCAAAACTGCTCAAAGTTAACACAAAAATATGAAATATATGGGACGTGATACAAAAAATTAACAAAATAGCCAAACACCATTATAAACCCCAATAAATGTGATTCTGAAAATAATAACATCAATATCGGTAATTTTCCCAACGTTGTGCGAAATTATAAAAAATTCACGTCTCCGGTCACCCACACGGTTACGCTATTGATACGCCCCGAAACCGTGATATCATGACCGATACCGAGATTTCGAACAATGCTTAGTTCTAAATATGCTGCTGATGTTTGGCATGCTTTATCATTGTCTCCA
The DNA here is from genome assembly GCA_019656275.1 of Rhododendron kiyosumense. NCBI lineage: Eukaryota > Viridiplantae > Streptophyta > Magnoliopsida > Ericales > Ericaceae > Rhododendron > Rhododendron kiyosumense. The sequence goes on along the minus strand of BPLS01028617.1, from coordinate 23,440 downwards.
AACCAGTGCAAGACCATGGGGCGGGGGGGACCTAGAGAATGATTGTAAATTAATTGTCTATTTAGATTTGTTGAAGGGAAAGTAAATGCCCGGTAAATTTTATGAGTATCTTTTTTTCCTGAAAGCACAGATTAAGGTGCAACTCAACCTATTCGCATGACGCACGTGACACATATTGATATTCAGGTGCAACTCCGGACCTTCCGATCTGTCCCTTCCATTCAACCTGCCCCCATTTGGTAACCAATCAATGAAACTCCACCTTGGGAATCCCTCTGAACAACACCCAAACAGCGAAGGTTGGATCATCTTTGTAGCTCTACTAGCTTCCCAGATAGACTCAAAGGTAAACACTCGGTAACCGAATGGCAGCCCACCTTCGCTGCCATTTTGGAAAACGGGAAAGATACAGGGGTGCTAGCCAATTCACCCCTGGTATTGAACATGACCCATATATAGCTGCAATAAAACTCCACCTTGGGACATTCCTACTGAACAACACCTAAACATGCCAAGGCTGGATCATCTTGGTAGCTCTTCTAGCTTCCCAAGTAGACTTAATCGAAAACACTTGATTACCGGAAGGCAGCCACACAACTTCATCAGATAAATTTTGGTTATGGGGGAAAGGTACAGGCTCGTGACAAAGGATATAGGATACCTTACCCTTAAAGGATCTTCCCAGGTTAAAAGCTACTTTATCCCCCAACATTCATAGCGACAATCCACAATGATTCAGAACCTTTGTGGAATTTTGTAATGTAACCACAAGCTCTCTCGTAATGAAGACTCTTCTTACAGGACACCCTTTTGCAACATTAACTGCAACATCTCATGGCATTCGCTGCCTACATTTCTCCCTCGTATATCATAAGGATGCCATAAGGCTATGTTTGGTTAGATGGAAATCACCATTGGAATGGAATGGAATGGAATGGAGACGGCAATATAATGGAATGGAATAAGTGGAAGGATCATTCTTATTTAGACATTGGAAGTGCGTAGGTATCAAATTTGTGATGGATAAATCCAGAACATGTCACCATCAAGTGTCAAATCAACTAGTGAGCTAAGTTTGAGAATAACCACTTTCTGAAAAAAGAAAACTATTAAGGAAAACTCTGAAAAATGATAGGGATTTGGAACTTCTCATTATTGTGCTAGGAATTAAAACCAAAAACAAGGCAAAACCTGATACTTAAGATAAACCAGTAGACCACACTCAGACAGTTTACAAGTGATCATCACAAGACAGGTACAATTTTTCTTACGAATTGGTATTTTACATGTAGACATCTAGTCAACCAGGCTACTACTATTCCGTCTAAAAGGGATTCCAAACATATACAAATCGTGAGAAACTGATTTCTATTTCATGAAAGTACCAAAGTTGCTCCCAATATTTGAACTTTTGCAACTGAGAATCTGTCACACACACAGAGTTTTGGTGGTGTAATTGATGTGTTAAGTTACTAGTAGTCCCAAAAGCTTAAGTTTTTGGGAAATTGAACCAATAAAGTATATCAAGCCCATTTACCAAAAAAAAAAAAAAGTATATCCAGCCACCCAACATCCTTTCTCAGGTACAACCCTGTCTTGCACGTGGAGATACAAACATCTAGAGAAGATGAACATGATGCAAATAGGGAACAAAAGCAAATAGAGATACTTGAACCCAAGAATTCTGCAAACATGAGCTCTCCATGTTAAGTTACCAATAGTCCCAAAAGTTTAAGCTGATAGGAAATGTGCCCAACAGTGTAAATTAAGCTATCTAACAATATAACCATATCGCTGTATGGGCTTATTTGTCTCATCAACAAAAGACGTAGAATGGAATGATCATTATTTAGTTTTGTAACGAAATGAGTATTCTTTTATTTTGGTGAATGGCAATTCCATTTGGAGTGATATTCCATTGATTTTCGGTGAAACAAACATGGGAATGGCCGTTCCATTCCGATGTTGATTTTATCAAGCCAAACCTGGCCTAAAAGTTTCTCACTCACCATATGCTCACTGAAGACCCTAAGCTTTCAGAACAAAGCTTCCCAAATGATGATGCCTTTTGGCTTCTGCTTCTAAATAATGAATTTCACCATAAACTGAGCTGCAATAAACTCCCACATCACTGTATCTGTCTACAATTTGATTTGAGCCTGCAATATTGATCCTATACGAGCCAATTGTTTGTGACATGCTTGATTGCTAGTAGTGTAACACATGTGCATGGAATTGTCTGCTCGTAAGTCGTAATCATCTATAAGATAGAAAACATTTTGGGAAGTTTCTCTTCATCACGTGTTAAGAAGCTCGGCAAAAATATTCAGAGTTCAAAATTAGCATCCATGCTTGCATATCATTTTCGTTTTGTGCAAAAACTGTTTTTGATAACATCTTAATGTGGTTCTGGAAAATGAAATCTCTGTTGTGTATAGCAGGCCGTCATAGTGGTAACAAAAAACTCTTACCTTCATGTAAGATGTTTGTTCCTACGACTTATTGGATAGAAGAAGGGGCTTGCATGAGAGATAAGAGCCTATCGAGTTGGCCAAGGACCGCCTGCGATCCGAGATAGGGATCTGTACATTATGATCAATTCAGGCCCCGTTTCAAAGGTGCAGGCAAGTCATTCTTGGCCACCAAGCTAGACTCTTCTCTTCATGTTAGACCCTCTCCCCTGTTTATGAAACTACTCATACCGTACACCCTTGCCAATCCCAGTTTTGAAGTCACCATATTTATAGCAAGAAAATGAGATCAGATTCTGATTGCCATATCTTTTTATGCTGCTCTCACTATCTTTTCTTTTGCTCTTCCATCCCTCGTCTGCACCGTCCAATGTCGACATGCAGGAATATGTTCGTTCTTTTCAATTTACTGATGCTATGGATTGTGGAACCTGATAGTAGTCTAGCCCATGTGGATTCAACTTTTCGTGCCTATCACCTAGCCTACGGGTGCTTTTGGTATTTTCATAGACTTGCGTGTCACTGATGCGCAGAAGTTTAAACGAAGGAAGCAAGGTAATGAGCATAAATTGGATCTCTAGGTCTGCCATCTCTGATGCTTTTTAGCTTTGATTTGGAGGCATGGATCCATGACCCAATGCCCCTTGAGTCCTTGAATTCCAGAGGTATAGGAGGCTTCTATTTCACTGAAAAATCTTTTTGTGAGTAGCCACTTTGTAGATAAATAGGCAGAGGTTAGGTCTGTCTCCCCCCCACCCCTCCCCACACACACACCCCCATACCCCATCAATTGGGGATTACATGAGTACTGTTATCGTTGTTGATCTGTATAGACAAGATCCTAGCTGTAAGTTGTAGCGATAGAAGGTGATGTAATTACATTATTACAATTCTTTGTCATGGACCCATGGTGAAATAAATGAAGGGCGAAGCATGTAAATAAACTGTTCTTGTGTTGTGATTATGATTTCTTTATTTTCTACACTTTTATCTGCTAGATCATGTGTTTTGGATTCCATTATTAACGACATATGCCGTGTCAATCCAACATGTCGTCTGTTTCATGTTTTTAGGACTTGATTTTGAAGGTTGAATTTCCATATATATTTGACAAGAGAAGTGATCTTGAAGCCTTCTAAACTCGCTTTATGTTCTCATTGTTCTGGTTGTTAATGGGGACTCTTTATCCATTTGACATTCTCCACATGAAGCATGGCATTGAGTCGTCAGCCACATGAACAGTGTTTTGTTCTGATTCCATGTTTGAGGCTGGTATTTGTGTTGACCTTTTTTTCTTTTTTTGTGTTGACTTTGATGACCCTACTTGTGGTCACCAACCACCATCTCTACAAATATGTCTGTTATCTTAGTTTATCAAGAAAATATTATGAGTTCAATTTAATTTAATTTTTTCCGAAATTTCGTGAAAAATCCGCTGGAGAGCGTGTGTTTTGTGATTAGTACTAATGGTTAAAGTCCTGCGTTTCTAAAAAAGATGTTATTTTTATGACTAACTGGCCCCAAATGACTTCTAATACAAAGAGGTAGAAAATAAAAGAGACCTATATCTACTTCCTCTGTACTAGGTTCTCTCTTTTTCCACCATTGAAAGAATCCTGCTCTCTCTCTCTCTCTCTCCATGGCTGCTACCACCACACATTTGAGTCAACTCTGAGTTCCTCCTCGGCGGCACCTTCGGAGTCTCTGTTGGTTACGACGTCTTCAATGTTGCTGCCATCGTGCTCAGCGGACTAGACTTCACAGCTAGTACTATTTTGTTGCCGAACTATTTTCATACCTTAGAGGGAAAATTTTGGTATCTCCGAGATGAGATCCGAGTTGTCATATGCACGATCTAGTGTTGTTTTTTTTCCTTTTTAGATTGCTAAATACGTTCTGAACTTCAATGTGTAGAATCTATTTGTTAGCTGACAAATGAATTTGATGTTGTTATGTTATCTTTTAGCCTATAATGAAATTGTGGGAGTTTGGGGTTGTAAATAGAATAAAAATGTTTATCAAAGAAAGTTATCTTAAAGTGAGATTGTATATGGAAGAGATTTATCTTTGTATACATAATAATAACGGTTCCATGTACAAGTGAGATTATATCTTCATAAACAATCACGCTTTTGTTTATTTTTTAAAAGTTTTTTAGCTTTTTCATCACGGGTAATAATCGAGATTAAAAACAGGGTATATACAATCTCACCCCGAAAGACCGCACTTTTATAATCGAGATGGATTTTATCTGCGATCTTTCTTTTCTTTTCTTTTTTAAGTAGTCATTCAAATTTCAAAGAAGTCATAGAGTTGGTTGTGAAAAATGGTCCAGTCAAAGAAGTCAAGGTTCCCCTCACCAGACCAGTGATCACAGACACTCAGTTTTTCTCTGAAACAGAGATTTTTTTTATAACCGAATATCCGGATCAACTTGAACGCACCTCAACTAATTAACTCTTCATACACAGATTTATAGTAAAATCAAACAAAAACCACATATCCCACCCCCGAAATTATATTGCTGCAATCACAGCTTACAACAACTTTTGGCAGGATCCTCTAGTACTTGGAAGCAAGATGTGAAAATTAATACTTTGGGGTAATTGTGTTTCAATAAGGTTGGTACAATCAATCAATCAATCTATTCTATCTATTTCCTATACAAATGTATTTGATGTTAAAAAGCCTCCAAACTTCCAATCCTTATTTTTTAGACTTTTGATTTTTTTAATTTAGAGAGAGAGAGAGAGAAGTACGTGGGAAGGAGGGAGTGGGAAGTTATGTACCATGCTTCTAATTCCTTCAAGTGTCCAAAATCTAAATTAGTTACAAGTTATGTACCATGATTCTAATTCCTCCAAGTGTCCAAAATCTAATTAATTAGTTACAACAACTAACAAAGTTATTACTTACCAAAAAAAAAAAAAAACTAGCAAAGTTATTTAGCAGGACTGGAGGGCGGTGCTGTGCAATTTTGTGTTGCGCAGCGTGTTGTGCACGGCAAATCATCGCCGCTCCGGTTTCGCTCCGATGATTGGGAACATTCACTTCGTAGAGCTCGTCGAGTCGAAATGAGTAGCAAAAATCAGCTCAATCAGATATCATTAAGTGTTTCATCTGAACATTGTTATTGTAGACACCCTAATTTGGGTCTCCCAAGTTGATTTTACTTCATTTTCGGATTCTTGTTTCCCCAATGATGAAATGGATCAAAAGCAGTCTTGAGTATGAAAATGATTTGAACTTAGAGTGTTTGGAACCCATTTTGAACCTTAAACTTTGAACCATAAACCCTTGCCGAGGTTGACCAACGTGCGTCGGTCTGGAACCTAAACGTGCCAGTTAACTTGTCAAGTGTTGGTCAAAGGTCAAACATTGACCGTTGACTAGCGCGGTGGTAGGTTGTACATGCCCGAGGCGGTTTAGAACCCATGCGCGCTGGTCAATACCTGTCCCTATCACCTTTTTGCCAACCGGATTTTGTGATCATCAGGGGTCTATTACACTGTAGAGCCCTGATTTTGTTGCTTGAATAGTGTTCTGCAGGTTTGGGGTGCACCACCTTCACAAGCACTCCCATCACCATTTTGGGCAACCCTCTCCACCAAGTGTAGACACCCTATTCTGGACTACCCAGATTAGTTTACTTACGGTCTTTAATTCCCCGATGATGATTAAGGTCAAGAACATCCCGAGGTTTTTAGTGTGTTTGAGCTTTGAGCGTCTCGCATCTCGTTAAACCTCATTTTAACCCTTTTCGAGCTCCATTTCAAACCCTTCAAACCAGAACCAAATGGCCTTAGCAAAACCTTACTGGCTTATGCTGGAACTATGCTGGCGTGCGTTGGTAAACTACCACATGTCAGTCATTGATCGTTGACTCAGTTACCACTGGCGCATGCAGGAATAATTCTAGCGTACGCCGGTCAAAGCTAGTCAAATGTCAATATTCAACCATGTGCACGAGACTTTTGCGGCCATCCAGTATGCTCTACAGCCCCTTGATGATTGCCAAAAGGCCGAGCTGCTCCCCTCTCTCTCTTGCATCTCCCATCAACTAGTCCCACATGGGAGACTCTCATGGCTAACCAGCCTTAAACCAGCTTGGTTACTGCCCTCTCAGTCAGTTCCTTGGCCTATATATATCCCTATTGCATTTATATGCAAGGGGTTACACACATTAATACTTCCAAGCCTTTTTCCCTCTCTCTTTCCTTGGTTTCTTGCTCTCTTTTCTTTCATTGCTTGAAAGAGTGAGCAAGAAGCTTCTCCATACTCTCCTTACACCCTTATACCCATCATCTATCCCTCAAAGTTCAAAGTTCAAACTCATCATCAACCTCAAAACAAAAGGTATACCACCTTCTGTAACATTTCTGTTCTGACCCATGAGGGGGGCTGGCAGGGTCAAGGCTAGTAATCAATACCAGTCCTGGCCTTAAAGCTAGCAAGGTTTCAAAGATTGTGCAAGGCTATCAATGGTGCACACCAGTGAGATTGAGCCGTATGCCAGTCATGGCTGTATGTGCAATACTGGCATAGGGATCATTGATTAGTTGTTTCCTATTTTCTTTCCTCTTTTATCACCTTAATATATATGCTAAAAACCAATTTGCTGCTTTCTGTATTTTAGAACTGTGTAGTTATTTGTTTGTCTCTTATGCTTTAGAAGGCCTCTGAGATCTTTCTGGTCATGTTCCAGAGCCCAGATGATGTGAAAGCAAGCATTGGACAAATAATATAACTGGCGTTCAATCTTTGGTGACTGGCGTATGGCAGTTAGATCAAAGTCCAATGGCTGGCCCTTGCATGGTAGCTTAGTCTTGGCCTTTATTTGTTTCCCCACATTGTTTATGGGGTGTTCTTTTCATTTTATTTCCTTAGATCCATTCTTGTTGTCTATATCTGTATATATCCTGAAATATAAACTACGTGGTTTGTCCTGGGTGTGCACTGGTCCTTTCCACAGCCCAGAGGGTTGAGAATAGAAGCTGTGGGTAAAGACTTATCGGCGCACGCCAGTCTTGGAATGAAGTACGTAGGTCATCTTTGCATGTAATGGCCCTGGCCAGTGCATACAGGTTTATTCTTGCGTACCTCATTTTGGATCAATGTGCTCCAGTTTGTTTAAAAATACTCATAGGTGCTTGCTCTCAATCGATCATATTTGTTTAAAACAAACATCCACATCATTTTGTCACATAAATGCAATTTGTTACAGTTTTAATCCCCTTTAACTGCTGCTCGCTCTAATTGGCTAAAAAATGATTAATGGGAGAAAAATGCAAATGTTTTATAAATTGTCTGAGTAGAGACCGATCTTTGGATTGGGCAAAAGGGGTGCCATAAAACCCTTCCCCTTCGTAACTTGGCTCCCGAACCTCAGATATCGAAGGTGACGACGGTCCAATCTGCAAACCTTTTTCAAATAAAAAACGTAGCAAACGTTTCAAGTTCGGTTCCTTGGATATTTTACCTCTAAAACCTAAGTGGCGACTTTAAATTGTAAGCGTTTCGTTGCGCTCTTCCAAAAAAGGGGCCGTACCCAAATTTTTCATAAAATTTTCAGGGGCGCGTGCCCACACCAAGCAACCCAAGCAACCTTGTTGGCTGGTTATTCTACCTTGTTCTCCACTTTCCAACCCTCTATAAATACCCCCATTGATCCTCCATTCAAAGGGTTACAAATTCTCAAATCCTAAAAATTACAATTTCAAAGGTTATCAAAGCATTCAAAACCTAATCTTCTTACATTCAAGTTCACATTCCCCATTATTACTCAAACACCCTTTACATCCATTTTCAATCACTAGTCACTCTAGTCCAAATCCATTTTCAAGCACTTGAGCAAAGGTAAAAAACCTTACTGTGTGGCCATTCACACCTACGCGCGCGCCAATCCTTGGCTGGGTGCGCAGACCTGCGTGGGAATAGAGGTGTTGGTATTTTACGTTTTTAATAGTATATAGAACACTTTGATGCATGTTAAAAAAACTATTTACAGTTTTATGTGCTTAAATTGTTAGTTGTCTATCAATAGGCATTTATGCTGCTTTGGAATACCCCTGGGTTACTTCTGAGTATGTCTCAGAACCCAGGCATGCAACATCAATTACTGAAAGTCCAGTCGGACCAAGCGTGCGCTTGTCCTTAACCTGCGTGTGCAGGTGTAATCTAACTTCCAGTGAATGGCTCTACGTGGGTAACTCAACGTTTGGCCTTTGTTTTATTCCCCACACTGTTAATGAGGTGTATTTTCATTGTTTTTCATTCTGTTTGTAATTATATAGTCCCCATGTGCATAAAATTGCTTGGTTTGGTTCTGGGTGAGCACTGGTCATTCCAGAGCCTAGAAAGGGATAAAAACCAAAGCTGTTAAGATAAGTCAACACACGTGCGCATGTGTGATGTTGGCGCGCACAGATCTGCTTGGATGCACGTAGATCATTGCATGCAAGTCCAATTCTCCTAAGCACACTATTTTAGTTATCTCGGCAGTATTTTGATTTTTATTTCATTTATTGCTTATCATTCCATCAATCCATGCTATTAGATCACATCTTGCAACATGTTACAGTTTAAATCCCTATTTTAACTGTACCCCCCTAATTGGCTAAAAATTGATTAAATAAAGAAGAATCTCGAAACTTTTCACAAAATGCCTAAGTAGAGATTGATCTCTGGATTAGGCGAGAGGGGTGCCTTAAACCTTTTCTCTCTCATAACCTGACTCTCGAACCCAGATATGGTTATGACGGACTGGTGCTTTCACTTTTCCAAAACAAATAGCGTATAAGGCATTTCAAGTTCGGTTCCTTGGGTGTCGGACCTTCAAACCTAAGTGGCGACTTTGAATTGAGCGTTTGTCCAACTAGCGCTCCCTCGATCTGGGCCCTGCTTTAGAAAATGGAATTTCTAAGGGCATATTGCCCATAGTGGCGACTCTGCTAGGGATGATTGAACCAATATTGATTTGTATTTAGAGTTTAAAACACTTGCAAACAATCCTTTAAAAGTCTGTCAAAAGGGTGAGCTTTGTGCTGCCGAAGAGAGGAATGGTGATTTAACAGAACCTTTGTGTCCAATTAATCCAATCTGGAACTTTTTTGATTGTTCACTTGTGTGGTTTTATCTAAAGATAGATTAAATAAAGTGAGCCAAATTTGAAAGGCATTTTGCAATTCTTCTTCTTTCAATCAATTTCTTAGAATTTCTCATTTGCATCGATGTGGGATAACTTCGTTGGAGTGTTTTGTCAATCCGGCACGGTTTACCGGAGCCCAGGGACCCCGAATGCCCAACAACCTTCGACGATGATAATTCATTCTGTCGTTTGACTGTTGCTCTGCGGTTACGTAGGCAACGGGAGGTATATCTTGGCTTTAGTCCGAGGAACCTGTTTCGAACCAAATCCATCTTTTGTATATACAAAACACTAGAACTCTCCAAACTAAGACAGGTACCCACAGGGTAAGATCTATTTGGATCTAACCCCATATTCTGTCTATGTGTTACTGCTTTCCTTATCGTATGCACTGTACATACATACTGTCTTGAGTAGGAGGGCGACTTTTAGGTTCTCTCTCTTTCGAGTCTATCTTAGGCTTATTAGGACACTGCTTTGCCCGATGAAGAGTCGTGCATCTTGATGGTGCACGTTATCAATTTTCAAAGTCCTTAGATTTGTGAGAATTTAGAAAATCAAATCTTTTCTAAACCCTTGTCTACCCGACTGAGGTTTCAAGCAGAAAACGAGGAACAACGGAGAGAATGCCGTGATACATATACCATTTTGGTTATCGTGCCAAGCATGTACACAGTTTAAGCTAACAGTGCTGTGCTGCTCACGCCGCTTTGGTTTTAGTATCACGTCATCTACACCGAGTTGTTCTGAGTCCAAAATTGAAACTTCGAGAATGGAGTAGTCAAAGGCTTAGACTATTTTGACATCTCTTTGTGTCGTTTGATTCTAACAAAGGATACATTATCGAAAAGATTTCAGAGGATTTTGGTAGTGTTCGAACATCTTACGACAGACTCGTCTTTTAGCTCTAGAGTCTAGGAGGACACCGACGACATTGAACGCATTCGTACTTTATTCTTTTATTTAGATAAAGTTGCTGCTGGACCCCTATTGAGCCTTCCCTTACTTTGCTACAAGTTCTGAATCATTGCATCAAGGAGGAAAGCACCGAAGCAAAAGGGTAAATCTGCTTGGGCACGGCTGCATCAAAATCCGATTCAAAGGCTTGTCAGGCTCGAATCTCAGTCAGTCACAACGGAAGTTTCTCCGAGTTCACTATTGGTTGCTCTACATTCAAGTTCATCGTCGATCTTGCAAGAAGCTTCACCACCGACTTCCCCATCTTCAACTTCTTCTTCAAGCTCATCTGAAAAACCTACAAAGGCAGATCAACCACTCAATTTGGAAACCATGCTCACAAATCTCCAGAACAGTATCACTGCTATGCAACAGAGGGCCACTAAGATTGATGCTTCCATCACCAGTCTGAATGATCTCATCAACACTTGCCTCCCGCTAGTGCTTGAAGAGGAAGGTGAGGACGATGAGGATGTTCACACAAAACCTATCTTTGTTGAGGACCCAAATCATGCAGGGCATCTCATCATTTAGCCCATCCCTAGAAAGGCTCGTGCGCCTGCTCCAAACTCGAACCTTGCTATTGTTAGGCCTTTTCAAAGCCCCGACATGGCTGCTCTTATGGCCAAGATGACTAAACTGGAGGAGGCTGTCTCAAAATCTGAGAAGATTAGCGCAGGAGGAATAGACTTGGATGGTCTCTGCCTATACCCTAATGTTAGGCTCCCCAACAGATTCAAGATGCCTAATTTGGTTAAGTTGGACGGGAGTGGCGATCCCAAGACTCATCTCTTCAGCTACCATACCGCCATGAAACTGCTGGGCATGGAAAGTGAGGCTATGTCTCAGTTATTCCCTCAAACTCTTTTTGGGTCGGCCTTTCATCGGTTTCTTTCTCTTGACATCTCCAAAAGAAGAACTTGGGAAAACATAGGGGCTGTGTTTATTTCGTAGTACAACTACAATTCCCAGCTCAAAATGACCACTCGGGAGTTAGAATTCACTAAGATGGAGGCTAAGGAGTTCTTCGCGGATTTCGTGAAAAGGTGGAGAGTCAAAGTCGCTCTAATGGTCATGGGACAATCCCCCTTGCTAGCCTTGCAAGGCACGATTACCCTTTGGAACTTCCCATGGCGTACCATACGTTAGGGTCACCAAAATATCATCATTGGGCCCCGCAGGTAACCCATTTTAACACAGGGCCCCATAGGTTACCCTTGCCATCACCATGGCTCAAATCACAATCCACACACTCACACTTTCAACACTTTACCAATTTCCATTTACTTAACATCGTCTACGTGAATCACTACTCGAAACCATCCCAGGAACCTATTTGTCCAATCTATCAGTACAACAACATTTCACACAATCTAACATTTTTACGAACATGCTAACAATAATTAACCATGGGATAATACTAATCATGAGATAAAACTACTCATACGATAAGATTTATCATGCCATAGAATGTATCATGCAAATACATTAATCATGCGATTTAAAACAACTATGTGATTCTTCTTGGGGGCTTATACGATTAGCTTTTGATACACTAAGGTGGGAATTACAAACTATACATACTTGAGGGGCTGAACTGGAAATAATTCAAATATAAGTTAGAAATAAACAGTGGCCATAGGTTCGGACATTTCAGTGGGTTTCGGCTGGTTCGGCCGGCGGCATCGAAATCGAAAACTAGTTAATCCTGGGGTTAATTATTAAATTTTACTACTCAAGGATTAGATTTGTAAACTCTTAACTCTTGAAGGACTAAACTGTAATTTCAGCACATCTACTTAATAAAATATTCGTGCATGCCACTGTAGCTATTGGGTTGGTTTCCAGAAAACAAAAAAAAAAAAAAGAGCATCGCCGCTGTTTTTTTTTTCGTTATCAAAATAGGATCGATTCTCGTCACTTCTAAATATTATAACTAACATATATGAGTAAAAATGTACTTAAGGGAGAGTAGGAGAAAGATTAATCTACCTTTAATCCGGACAAAACGATTCGGTGGAGTCCGGTGAGTTTTCGTTTGGCGGCGAAAAATCGGTATCCTAGCAGCAACTTTGGAATGGAATAACTTGACCAAACCTCTGCTGTTTTGGACGATTCTTGTATCTAACGCGAAGATCTTGAAACGCCCTACAACTTTTGTGAAGAAGTCGAAGCCCGAAAACCATTCAAACTAGGAGAAAAGTGGGAGTTTTCATAAGTCCTGTTTGCTGTCTGGAAACAGAAATCCGAGAATTTCACTGATCTTTGGACAGCGATAACTCTATCAATCCTTGACCGTTTTGGGTGATTCTTGGGTCGAAATCGAAGCTCTCGACGCCCTCTACAACATTCGTGAAGAAACTTAGGCCTAAAAACTACAGAAACTAGGAAGAAACAGGCCGTGAACAGAGGGACGCAATATGGACGAAAATTGAGTTTATGGGATAAAGTTATGTTACTCACATCTCTCTGTCAGCCGAAAAGGATGGGGAGATGAATTTGGTTTTGTAGTAGACGTAGAGTAATATAGGAGGAGTAGTGAAAAAAAGTAGGAGAGTGGGTTGATATGGATGATTAGAGAGAGATATAGTTTGGGAAGAGTTTGAAGAGAAGTGGATAAGTGAAAAGATAAAGATAGAGGGAGAGATTGGTGAGAGATGGATAGCCAAATCCCATAAATTGTGGGATGGTTAATAGTATAAATTATATAGATAAATATATACACATATTTATAGTTACAAGTTGAATTAAAATTTTGCTAAACTAATTTTAGTCACAAAAAATTAATCTAGATTTTGGTTTAATCTAATTACACTGTAAAATAGTTAATCGATTACTATAGACTATTTGATTAAAAATAATTTCTTTATTCGAAAAAAAATAGGGCAAAAATCCGGGTCGTTACAATAGGGGGCCACTGTTTCAATGGTATTCTGAGAGCAGTCAGTTTGTGCATATTACCAAAGGTGAGGTCTGTCTCCAATCCTCCTCCGTTCATACCTCCAAAGATTGAGGACTAAATGGGTTCGCTGTTGTATTATCTTTATGGGTGCTATTAAACTGGAAGAAAAAGTGAACACAGTGTTTTACAACGTGTTGTAATTGATCCCTCGTCGTACTTTTTTTTCAAATGATACTGTATATCATTTGCCTTCTTTCAGTTCACAAAATGTTGTATTTTGTTTTGAATGTATTCCATTAAATGAAGATGATTGCTGATCATCTTCGCAAAAAAAATTCAACGAAATGGAAAGGTCAGAGTGAATGCCATTATGTCATTGTTACTACTATTTTAACATACCCTAGCCGGTAAAAGCTGTTAGTGGTGCTACTAGAAGCTTTTTTTTTTTTTTTTTTGGGGAATTGGTTTAATAGTACTGTGGTTAGTGGTTACTTGTTAATGGAGTTTACACTTTCTGATGGAGACCAAATCTTATTTGCATTTGTTTCGTATTTGTTGGCTAAACGGCAAAAACAAATTAAGTAGTAGCTGCAAATGCGATCAACTCTTACACATGCTGTAACGAAGTTACCCAATCACAACTGACAACATCATAAGTACCACCACAACAAAGACAAAACACCATGACAATATCAAACAAACAGCAACTTCAGGAAGGACCCCACAATATCTCACAAGAAAGCGGAGGACTGCAGCAACGTCTAGATCTCTAGGCCCTGCGAAGCAAGATGAGAAAATACTTTGGAGTAATTCTGTTTCAATAAGGTTTGTACCATATCAGCTAAGAGCAAGCACATAAAAGAAGGTAAAATGCCTTTTTCTCTATTTTGGAGAGGAAAAGCACAAAAATATCACTGATGCACTGTACACCCACACATTAATTGTTTATTATTTGTCTCTCTGATTCACACTCTCTCTCCTCCTTTTTTTCGGTAACTAAAAATTTTATTGCACCAAAAAATCGTAGGAAGCTAAAAAAAAACTCTCTCCTCTCCTTATCCTGTGCAACTTGCAAGAACGTATCTCTCTCTCCCTCTCTTTTAATCTCTACAACAAATGGCGAGAATGGAACCATAAAGTCGACGGCGTCGGCTTCTGAATGATCTCGAAACGATCGATGGTGAATTTGCACCGACTGGGTTTGGGGCAGAAAATGGTAGTCTTGGAGGCGCAGAAGCTGCTGGGAGAGAGAGGATTTGGGTGTTTGGATGTCGAACTGGTGGGAATTAATCTGAAGACTGTGAATAAGACGAGATGGGTTCAGAGGAGGAGGATGGAAGGTTAGTGCAGGACTTGAGAGTCTCTTTGAAGCTGTGCAACGACATGGAAACTGGGAATTCTCAGTTTTCTGTGTTTTTTATTGTTGAGCACTATTATTATTCTTTTACCAGTCCTTCAATGTTCCTAAATCCGGCACGCATGGCCCTCCAACATTACAATCAGCAACAGGGAGAACGACTAGAGTTGGTGAGAGCGGTGAAGGCATCTAAAACAGGAGAAATTTTCGGCCCAAAGTATTGGCTTACTGTCGAGTCAATTAATGACAACGGAGTGAAGAAATATTACAGAGTGGTGTCTCATTTTTGTTGTAGTGAACATACCTGGGGCGATTGTTTCTGCCGCATCTGCCGCAAGAGGGGTCATTTCTACCCGCCCGAACAAAAAACAACCAATCTCGATGCAGCGGCTGAGTGGCATGGGGTTCATGGTGGTGATATACTTTCACCAGCGTATCCCGCCTCCATTGGTTCACAGCGAATATGTCCTGCAGTCCCTCAATTAGCAAATTTTCTCCATCAAACCGCATGGTCACTTCAAAATAGTCGTCGTCCTCGTCAAAAGCCGTTGCCTCAACTTCTTGATAATTGTTGACGTTGGTCTCAATTCTGTGAGGGATGAAGAAAGTCTGGGCATTAAAAGATAATGTGGGAGCAATTGGAAGTCGACCGATGAAATCTGGATTCACTTCTCTCCCTCTTTGGCTCAGAACACCCATCATTTTGTGTTATTTAAGCTTGAATGCAAAGTTTTTTTTTTTTGTTTTAACAGAAAATGCAAAGATTGCTTCTCCTCCTTTTGATATTTATAGAGGAGGGAGTATCTCAGGAGAAATTTTTGCATGGGGTACCACACTGGCGTACTTGGTACCAGTAGCCAATCCCAGACAGTTGTTATCAGCTCAAAAGTTATCGCTGTTAACTAACGAAAATTCTAACTCCACGCTCAATCACACATCCATTTAAGCACCTACACTCACAATAGAGGTGAGCCCCACACACATTGAGTGTATAGTGTGTGCACACTCTAACTCTATTGTTATGAGTGTGGGTGTATGTTTGGGTATAGAGGTAGAACAATTGGTTAACGAAAAGGAAAGTTAAACGGGCCAGAAACTTCCGTTTAGTTTTCTGTCATTATTTTGTATGACATCATCTGCTCTCTCATTTTTCAGCTCAGAAGCTGAGTTTCGTATTGAAACCAAGTGTCAAGAACATTTGTGAAAAGTAGAGTCTCACATTGAATAAATAAATAAAAAAGTTGGATTTTAATATACAATTGGATGGGTTATTCAATATATATTGGGTCCAAATAGGCCTGTCAATGGACCGAATTCAATCTAAATCCGATTCAAAAAATTGAAAAATCCGATCCAATTTGTTTGCTACGGGGTTGAAGGTCGATGATTTTCATGGTAATACTACTTTGAACTTGTGTGAATTTTTTTTTTCCAAAAATAACAATTTAATAATTTTGAAATTTTAACTTTTAGGTCTGTACCTTAACACTTGGATGAAGAGCAAATTATACGTTAACCATTCAATTTGTATAGATGGCATTTCTGAATGATAAATTGGATATAGAGTGAATCAAACTAATATGTCGATGTATGCTTTACAATACATAATGGAGATTAGTATTTTTTGTTCTAAAAAAATACATGCTAATTTAGGTTTGTAGAAGACGTAAATGCACAGGAGTTGGTAGCATGGAATCACACACATGGATTTTCGCTCCCACAGGCACTAATAATTTCAAATGCCAGGAGAATTCGAATAAACCAATTTGCATTGAGGTCCAATGTAAGATTTTTCCGTACATGATTTCCTGATTAATATTTTTTTTCATTATATACCTACATTTGAAATTTGTTAATTTTATCGTAGGTACACTATTATTGCGTTATTGGCCGCATCGGAAAAATATATGCTAAACATCTATGTATTGACTTATGCAATACATTGTGTATAATCAATGCGAGCGAGAAGATGTGCAAACTGTAACCAAGTAATCATTTTTATAATGAGTACTACGACTTAGATGTAACACATCTAAAACAGTTGAAATATTCACATTCATTTTAGGTATAATGTAAAGATGGTTGTAAAAGACTCCACTGGCTCAATGGAACTCTTGCTGAAGGATACGAAGGCAGAATTTATCTTACAATGTATCACATCATATCCGAAGAAATTAATGTTAAAGGTAAATACTTAAAAGCTAGATATAAATCACACTGTATAGAATTAAAATAATATAGTAAGATCTTTATTTGTGATATTTTGCCAGGATAATGGGGGGCAAATGCTCAAAGACTACATTTCTCAATTTTATGAATACACATACGTGTTTATTATTTCTGCTCTAAAAACTGTTTGTTTTGACCAACATGCCCCTGTGGTGACTTTCGTATTAAAAGTTGATTGGTCAAAAGAGTGTTGGCACATTTTCAAAAGTAATAAATGATTACAAAGATTGTAGGGGTGATAAGTTGTCTTTTTGATTTCATTACCAATTCATATTTAGGCTCCGTTCCGCAACTCGATTTAAGTCCTTATTTTTTAAGAAGGCAATTTCAAATTCAAAAATAATATGTTTACGCAAATAATTTTCCTACCAATATGGATCTTGTTTGATAGATCCCATCAAGATCTTTTATTTGGTGCAAAAAAAATTAAAAAATTATTTTTCATTTACATTATTTTTTAGTTTAAAAATGTGAAATAAGCTGCTTATTTTTTAAGAAGGTTTCTAGAACGGGGCCTTAGTGATGAATTTAATAATTCTTAATCTTATTTATGTAGGAATGTCGAGAACTGGCAAAGAGACAATGGGGTCGTCGTGATAAAAGCTTTGTTAAGACATTGAAAATTTCATAATGACCTTTTATTTATTAGGTTAAGTTTTACAAATATACATTTGGTTTAACAGTAGATAATTTTTATTATGTGAGTTGAGTGATTTATGGATTTTACAAATATACATTTAGGTTGTTCAACCTTCGGAGGTGAAGATATCCGACCCGACGCCTAAATTGGGACCACAGGGGAGGAAGCCGTCTCCAAAATATCCAACAGGTTAACAGGAAGAATCCAAGCATCAACCATAGAGGGGATCACATGTGGTACATTCACCACGGACAATGAGTTAGGGTTTTGAGAGTTTTTCCCATTTTTAGGGTTTTTAACTAAAGAAGAAGAACGTAAAAGGGGAAATTGATCACCGAGATCCATCATACTAGAACAGAAACATACGCAAACTAAGAATCAAAGATCACCATTTGAAAAAGGAAAGAGAAATATGAAGAAACAAGACCTGGAGTTACGAGCAAGCAGATCGCCTACGAGACCTCTCTCAGATCGCCTTCAGCAAAGGACATTTTGTTTTTCTTTTGGGTGAGGTTTTAACTCCAGCTGAGGACCTGGAGTTACGAACTTGCACGTATTGTTCAGCAAATTTTTCCCGTTTCATTGAACCACTCGGGCAGGAGAAGGCTATCATATCCTCCTCCTCCTAAAAAGCTTGTTAGATCTTAGAATGGACTCTCTCTCTCTCTCTCTCTCTCTCTCTCTCTCTCTCATTTCTTAGAGTTAGCGGTGAAGAAGTTGTTAGACAGCAACTCAACTTCAATAGTGAAACAACATCCACTTTAATTAGAAACTTGATTTCTGGCATGGGTTTCATGCAAAAGGTGAAAACGACCTTTACCGAGTACAAAATCAAATCAAATACGTCCACTGAAACTATGAGCCATACCATGCATGTCACCATTCTAATAATTTTTCCATGTCAACAATCGAGTCCAAATTCTTCAATTCACAGGTCAATCATAATCTAACTTCTTTTGAACTCCACAAATGATGATGTAATCACAACTCCTCCTCTATTATGTGAATCTTCGCGAAAATTATTTTGACAGATATTTATATTTTAGCTTCTAAAAATCAATTTATATAGAACGTGTAACGACCCGATCCGACTAACCATGGTCCCCCTTTCGACCTCGGAACTAACAAGGAAGGACGCATATATAATTCTATCCAACCAAGCATCCATAGCCGCTCTAAAGTGCCCTTCGGGTTCATCCCCCAAGTTCTTCAGCTGGAATATCTCCACAAAAAACTCTGGGATGCTTTATACTCCTATAACAGGCTCATAGGCTCATGACCAATGGCCAAGCACACAGTTGCAGTTTTCCTCTGTCCACAAGCACTTCGCTACACAAACAAGCCACCATCCACTCTCACATTGCCAGACATTCTTTTTAAAATGACAGCGAACAAAGGGCAAGCTCAAATCCCTCTATAAATTCGATACTCGCTGAAAACAACCCCAACAAAATCTATATTAATCAACAAGTAATTTGAAAGAATGTGCATACACAGCAACGCATCAACGTTGATGGAAAATCCAAATAGAAGACCACAATCCATGCAAAACACAACCATAAAGCCTCACACTATTCCAGGCTTTTTGAAGCATATATCAAAACGGCATGCTTAAATCCATCTATAAATTCCGTAGTCATCCAAAAAAACGCAGCGGAATTCATACTAATCAAGAAATTGAATATATATATATATAACGCAGCGCCCAACCAAATAGGAGATATTGACCCAAAACAGAAATGGAAAAACGACAATCCATGAAAACACACACTAAATTCCACACTGATGCAGAAATAATTGGTGATTTGGTCGCTTGCAAAAAAATTCAAAAAGATGAAATACTCCATTAAATACAACTCATAGAGCATTGCTTGCCAACACAGCAATGGGCCCATATAACGCTAAAAAAAAAAAAAAACAAAATCAAGAGAGAGAGAGAGGAATGCGAGCAACCACCATCACCAGTCACCACCTCCCCTCGACTACCTCAACCCACCATCCCTAACCTCAAAAAAAAAAAAAAAAAAAACTGATGTGAAGAAAGAGAAAGGAGGAACATACACCTCTCCTTG
Organism: Rhododendron kiyosumense; assembly: GCA_019656275.1. Taxonomy (NCBI): domain Eukaryota; kingdom Viridiplantae; phylum Streptophyta; class Magnoliopsida; order Ericales; family Ericaceae; genus Rhododendron; species Rhododendron kiyosumense. The sequence goes on along the minus strand of BPLS01028617.1, from coordinate 3,665 downwards.
AGTACCTAGACCCACCAATCACTACCCCTGCCACCGCTTAGAAACCACCGCCCATCACAGCTCTAAATCTTTCCCACAGTCATCACACCTACACCGATGCATCACCCGAGCTGCATCCCAAGCAACAATATTTTTATCGATTTATTCGTTTCCAAATAACTATTTGCCAAAATATACCTTTCTTCAAATTATTTTTAAAAATAGTTCAAAACGCACATTCCATGTGCATCACGCATATCAGATGTGCATTATCCGCACTGGCATATGCGAGCCAGGCCAGCTGGATATCCACCGTGTATCATGCATACCCAATATGCGTGATGCACATTTCATATGCGTGATACACATTCCATATATGTTAGGGTTTAAAATCAAATTGCAAAAGTGTATGCTTCTCGCATACGCTGTACTGTCTTTCCTCTCCCTCTCCATTCTCGCAATCTACGATCGCCGTACTCTAAATTCGTCGCCATTCGCCGTTCGCCGTTCTCTCCGATCTCCGTCGCCGTTCGTCATTCTCTCCTCTCTCTCTCTCTCTCTCTCTCTCTCTCTCTCCGTAGGCATGTATGTATATACGTATACGTATGTATCTTTCTCTCTCTCTCTCCGTAGGTATGTATGTTTATTGATTCTTTTCTGGAGGGCTGACCTCTAAAATCCTCACTGTTACTGGTTTCTTTTTTTATTCTTCACCAGGGAAGATTGAGGTCATCATTGTCATAGATTAACACTATCTTCCTCCTTGGTATTAAAGTGTCCCTTCGAGGGTTGAGATTGCTCTTCGTATTGAGGGAGAAAAGAGGTGTCTGTTGTGCAGACTTGTCTGGCCTTCTCTTTCTGAGTAATTAAGGACCTGAAAATCAATGGCCCTCATCTCTACTCAAATACTTGGAGAACACTAAAAAACCAGCAAAGAGAAACATATGTATCTCTCTCTCTCTCTCTCTCTCTCTCTCTCTCTCTCTCTCTCTCTCCTCATAGGCCTGTGTTCAACCGGCAGCTGGTCAAGAAAGAGACAAAACTTGAACAGTAGCTGTTACCTTAATTGGTAGACAGAGGCAGCGCTACAGCTTGGCTTTGGTGTTCAGTTAAACACCCCATGAGTAAAGAAAATTAATTAATTGTATAGATTTACTGCCTAATTGTTGATAAAACAAGTTTTTTGAACACCTTAACCACAAACTTCAATACTAAACTTACAAAAGTTGAACACGTGTAAGAACATCACAACTCAGCCCAAAAGATTTAGAACATATATATGTATAGCAGGAAATATTACGATGGATAGAGTATGCCCGTTCATATATTTTAGGCAAAACATCAAGTTCAGTATATTTAAGCTTTTTCTGTATATGTTTTTTCCTTGTATGGTCAAAAAAATTAAGTTCTTGCTAGTGGCAGAGCAAGAATTGTGAACTCGGGAGGGTCGGCTTAGTGGACATATATTTTTTTTATCGGAACGTATATCATAAAGTTTTTGTTTTTCAATACATTGACATGATTCTAGCTTAATGCAGTTAAACTATACCAATCATTTTGTATTTCTTTCGTTAGACTACTTAAAATGTTACGTGCTTATTTTTTATTAATGAAAGAAATGAAAATGTATAAGAATCGGTTTTTTTATCAAATCAAATCAAAATTATTAAGATAATAAGTAGCAATATGCGAATAATTATCAATAATATTAAAAATCAGGTATATACAGAATAAAAAATTTTAAAACTCAAGAGCTCAGGGTATAGGGGTCTGGGGCCGAGGCCTAACATAGTTCCGCCACTGATTCTTGTTGAACACCCTTAAAAAAATTTCTGAAGCCGCCATTGTTGGTAGATGTGTTTCGTCAAAGCGGGGCCGATCTGAACCCTGATTTTGACAACGCCCAAAACATCCCTCTTTGATCCGTCGTAGGCCTGCACCCCTAAAAGTAAGGAATTCAATCCTCCTTGTAATCGGAGGCCCGCCTATCTGGAGTCTCTTCCCAGCGTCAGTCCTGCGAAGACTACTAAACTAAGCCATCAAGATTGATGGTTGTGTGCGGTCGAAGACGAGAGTTGTTAACTTGACCACCTGGTGGGGGGTGCAAGTGCAACGTATCCCCTTGTTATATTCCACCGGTCATTTAATAAATTTGTTTGCCGTGAGAACTCTCTCCACTCTTTGGGAGCCAGAAAAATGAATGTCCCATTCATCAACATTGACACCTCTATGAGAACTCTCTCCATTTTCTTGTTTTTTTCCTGAACGAAATCGTCGATCCATTTCATTACTTCAATGACTGATATATAGCATAGCACTCACATTCGATATACATGATGCTTATTGGATATGCATCATGCATATTGGGTATGTTAAAAAAAGTAATTTGTAATCTTTTAATTTCTAGAAACATGTAGACTTTTGTACTAAAATATCCAATATAAAAAATATTTAGAATAGTGTGGAATATAATAAAGAAAGAAGATATTTGTAATTTAGGTACATGGGTTAAAACTAGAAAAGTCTAGAAGTTGTAAAAGATTTGTGTAATTAAGTAGACTATTCTAGAATAGTAAAAGTCGGTGGAAACTAGCTCTATAAATAGAGCTTCATTGTATCTTTCCTGGTGTAAAAAAAAGGGCGGCGCTATTCGCACCCACGTAATTTCTCCCACACCCCGCTAAAAATTTTCAATTAGGCTCGACAGTTAGCTACCGAAATTGAGATACACTTTCAGCATCCAATTACCGAAATATGATATTTTTTTCAACAGCTATTTACCGAAAATGCATGTTTGGCAATTGTCTACCGAAAATTGAATATATTTTCGACATGTAGTTACCGAAATATAATCTTATTTTCAACAACTATTTACCGAAATGTTATTTATGATTTTCAACGACCACTTACCGAAATATGGCGGGGTATGGGAGAAAATTTGTGGGTGCGAATAGCCCAGCCCAAAAAAAATTGAAAAGCAATCCAAAAGTCTCCCTTATTACAACACTCATCCCTCATCTTCTAAACATCTACCACCTCATACATATAACCTCTTTCTTTATTTAATCTACCACCCCAACAGGGTATGCGTGTACACGTTGGATATCCAGCTGGCCCGACTTGCATATGCCAGCTCAGATAACACACATTCCATATGCGTGACGCACATGGAATGTGCGTTTTGAACTATTTTTAAAAATAGTTTGAAAAAATGTATATTTTGGCAAATAGTTGCGTGGAAACGAATAAGCTCCCCAAGCAATAGCAACATACGCATGGAGTCTGGTCCTCCAGTTTGATCCGGGCGACCCCTTCCCTGCTCCACCAGAGGGTCAAAAGGGAACCCTCACCGATCCGGTTCCGTCCCACCATTGTCACTCAGTCGGCTCCTTTAAACCTATACTGATTGCCTAAATCCCTTAAACGGACGTGAATACCGACGGCCGGAGGGGTCGAACACGACCACGCTGATGCCAAAGTAATCCTGCGCCTCCAGTTCGGCCTCACAAGTCGTCAACGCCACCTGCATAACTCTGCCGAAGTCGACCCTAGGGAGGTTAAGCAAATTGCGGGATTGGTGGTCCAAGACCACCCAGCACAGAACCCTTGCGTGGTTTGCGACGATCAAATCCGCACCGGTACGCACTTGGTTCGCCATATATATTGGGTTTTGAGAAGTATTGGTT
>BPLS01028616.1:191904-211744 GCA_019656275.1 Rhododendron kiyosumense | reverse complement strand
GAGAGAGAGAGAGAGAGAGAGAGAGAGAGAGAGAGAGAGAGAGAGAGGACTGCTTTTAGTTTTGATAAAAATTGGAACAGACCAAATCATTGGCGACATATTCCATTGTTGCACTTAAATTTGTAAAAAAAAAAATTAAAAAAAACTCTAAGGGTTGGAGAGCAATATTAATCGAGAATGTTATTTGTAAGTGGCACAAGAATAACTAAAAAGCATGAAAAAAGGATTAGAAATGGCCTAAGACCTTGCACGGAAAGAATAAGAAAAGATAGAAAAAATCAACTTTTACATAACTTTTTGAATGTTCAATTAGAGAGAAAATTTTCAGACTCACAACTTCAAACTTTTCATTAAAAAAAAAATACTATATTGCAAAATAGATTATGTCAAAAGGAAATAATTTTAATTTTTTTTTTTACAACATTCCTTCTTAAGAGAACACACACAAGAAAATAGTTTACATCTTTATTTACTTCAGGTTACTTCAACTAAAAATCTACTTCTCATGCAACATTTCCATCAGTTGAATAGATGCATGAATGATCGGCATGAACCTTATTTCTTGTTTCCTAGGGGGTCAAGTCACAGTTTGTTACATTTGTACTTCCATCACAATTTTACCATCCACCTACACGCATGAGTTCCATACGATACACGTGAGATTTATCCACATCAACAGTATTTGACACATCCGAATCTCTCCTTCTTAATAACGTTTGTGTTAATTATTCAATTATTCCTCCATCTGTACCCCCTCCTCCTTAATTATGTCTTCTAAAAGTGGCATGAAGAAACTACAAGACTTCACAAAAAATATTGAGGTGTGTGCAAGATGACCCGAACATCCAGTTACGAGTAACAGATTCTTCATGAAAAATGTTCACACGGCTGTTGATCAGATGGGCGATCACGTGGGATCGCATTGATACTTTAATCTTCGTATGAGGTGCTTAATAGTAACAATTGCAAGTAAAGAGAGCAACGTAACTTCAGTACAAGTACAAGGATATAAATATGATGCTATGGTGTCCCCCGTTATTTTGGGGACACCGTAATTTTTGGCATAACAGAATCCTTGCAAGCATAACAAAAATCATTACAAGTATAATAGAACCATAACATGGCATAACTAAGGTATAACCAAAAACCAATCAAGGCATAACCAAAAATCAACCCAGGCATAACCAACCAAGTTATGCCTTGTTATGGTTTTGATTATATTTATAATGGTTTTGGTTATACTTGTAATGAATTTGGTTATACTTATAATGGTTATGTTATGCCAAAAATTACGGTGTCCCCAAAATGATCGGGGACACCGAAGTCATTCCCTATAAATCGTGGTTGCCTTTTTAACGGAGACTCTGTAAAAGAGGTTTTCATGCTGTCCTATCTCACCGTTCGTTTCGGGAATCGACAATTAGAATTTTAAATAAATTATTCGCACGAATAATTTAACCATTTAAAATCAAGACCGTTCAAAAAATAAATTATTCGCACGAATAATTTAACCATTTAAAATCAAGACCGTTACTTTTGAACGGATAAGATTGTTGTCCTCCATAAAAACCTTCTTTACGGGTGTCAGTAAAGAAGTTATCCTCAATCGTGAATCACTTATATAACCGCCAGAACTTAACCGAAATACGCAAAAAGTCGTTGGCGGGTTTTATCCCCTGCATACCTGTCTAACCAATTCACTGGCTCTATCATCTTCTTCAACCGATCGTAATTCTAGGGTTTTGGCAAAGCAATTCAAGAATCAAGAAACCATTTCTCTGCCCGTGTAAATCAGAAACATGGCGGAACCTCCATCACCGTCCACCAATCAAACCTCCACTAGTACTAGCAGCAGTAGTAGTGGTAATACAGCGATTACTGATCTGAATATGGACTCGTTGGTCCACTGTGCTTCGTACCTTAACCTTCGAGACATCTCTAACCTGGCCATGTCCTGTAGTTACCTCAGACGAGTCGCCTATTCTGATCCCATCTGGCTACGCGTTTCCAGGTCACTCACTCTCTCTCTCTGTTAGAGAAATTTTTGGATTATGGGTAATCTGTAAAATTGTTTGAATCAGTGGCGGCTCGAGGAATATTGGTTAGGGTATTCAACACAGCACTCGAATTTTTTAGAAAATCCTACGCATTTGGAAAATTTGACGTGTCCACACAACGATCTACAAGAAGAATTTCTCATAGATAGGAATCTTGAAGCATAATTAGACTATCCCGCAACAATATTTCAAGATTTGAACACCATAGATAGGAATCTTGAAGCATCATTAAACTTCCCAACAGCAAAGAGCATAATTAAACTATCCAACAGCAAAAAGCACCAATTTAAAAATCAATCCTCACAAACTAAGAATCACAAACCTTAAGTACCCAATACGCCTCCTCAAGAAACTCTCCAAACCATGTAAAACTATCCACGGCCATTACTCCTCTCACTATTTCAAAGAATGGGTCGGGCTCAGAATACAAAGTACCATATGCAACTGATACCCAATCAGTTTATTTTTACCCCAAAAAAAAGCACTTGGATTTTTTGGCATCAGCAAAAAGTCATAAAGAATGATGAACTCATAATCATCTCATTATCAATACGAGTAAAAATCTCTTTCAATACACGTAGATAAGTAATTAGTTTACTGATCTCTCATTTAGCTCCTTCATATACCGCAGTCTGCAGGCTTCAATGTCATTAGTCAGGATAATGGCCATTCGGGCGGGATAATATGGGTGAGTGGGCTACATAATATCGACAATATTTACTCAAAAAAAGTTATTATTAGACAATCTTAATATGCTAAAATACAATTTTGTTGTTTGAGATTAATCTGGTGCTACCTGATTGTGCACCTTTCAGGATGAGTGGGACTTTGAAAGAGAGACATGGTGGACAAAGTTTTCTTCATGTCTGTTAGAAAATCTTGTTTGGCATTATCCATTTGGTCTGCACAAACATATAACAATCTAGAGCAATGTTTCATGCCAAATTTGAATACTTTTAAGAAGTTCAGTTGTAATTTCGATACATCCGGATTTGACTCCTTCCAACTTGCTTCCAAGGAGGTGGAGAATAATCTGTCATTTCATTTGTTACTTTAATTTTATATGTATCATCTCTGTTCCAGCAAAAATCATGTGCTTATTGTTTGTCGCAATATTTACAGGGAGCGCTGGTCAGAGCAAATATCATCCAGCTTTCCACAAGCTTCAGGCGCGAGGGAGGCTTACTTGGCGAGGCATACAGCTTTGAATCAGTTTAAGTTCATTGATCCCTTAGTTGCTGACTCATACAAAGAGGCACAACCTTTCAACCATTTATTCTTGGACAAAAATGATATAATTTTCTCACAGGTACTATGTTTGGTTTCCTTTCATGACATTTCAAATCTTTGAGTGTTATAGGATTTTTGCAAGGTGAGAGCAGCATGAGACATTTATCGATTGTATTTTATCATATGGGATGTGCTGGGCTTGTTAACTCGACCAAATGTACTCCTTGAGCCGTATCAGGTTACCCGTGTTACTGGAATGCAAAGGGTTTTGTGTAATCGTGTCAATCCGCTTCGTGTTAGGGTTGAAATTCTTGGCATGTTTAGCTTAACACATTGGCTTAGTGTTGAGGGTTACACGACACGAACACAACATGACACGATGCCTAGCCGTAGCTGAAATTATTTCTCTTACCATCTGTTGATTTTATTCACCATATATTTATGGTTTCTCTGATGGTCAAATATAATGCATGAATATTTGCAGGTAGTAGGATTAGTTCCTTCTATAATATGACACACATATTATAGTAGAATTGCTCTCCCCTTTGTAAGTTTGTCAGCAAGGCCCTCCATTTGTCTTGCCATTGAAATGTAGTTGTTGCTTGAGCCAATATTCTGTTGTAACTTACTATGGCATTGAAATCACTAATGTACACAAGCTTATTAGTGTCTTTGTGAAGTTCAGTATTTAAGATGTTGTCAGTGTATTCCACTGTATTATTCCTGAGATAAAATCATGTGGTTGGGTTTCAAATCGAATTTTTGTTTCGCCTCTGATAAACGGCTAGTATAGTGCACAATGGAGCTAAGGGGCTACTGCTTTTATACACAGGTTGTGTACTATCTACAAAGTGAAAATCCCATGCATTTTAAGTAACTAAAGAAGCATTGAAAGAAGAGGAAAGGAGATGACATCACTCCCTCTAAAATGAAGGTGTGGATGTGTTGGCCTCGATGGTCCCACCGGAGCGTGAGATTTACTCCACAGCTAGAAACTTGGAATGGGAAAAGGCTTGGTTCTTTTTTCGATTGAGGTAGTGTTGCTGGGGGAACAGATTATACATTTTTGTGGAGGCTGGTTTTATGCCTTTGATGACGATGGGATTTACTCCTTAAATCCTTGCTTGGAAGACATGATTATCCGCTGATGACTTGTTCTCTCTGCAAGAAAAAACACTGTTAGTGACCCTCTCGCTGGTGGTTTCGATCAGAGTGCCCTCCAACGGTCAATTTAGGCTCCACTCTAGGGAAAACTATGGATGAGACTAGCTTGTCCGAGAACTCACGAGTGTAGGAATGGGCACGGAAACAATTAATTCTCTTTTAGTGCTTTTAATGGTATTTCTGACATGCCTTGTGCTGCCTTTGCTTCTGGTTATTATAGGAAGCCTTTGATCCTCGGCTTGACCCAGAGACCCCATTAATCCACCGAGTTCACTGTCCTTGGCTACTCGCCCTCCTGGGGGAACAGCTAGTCCACCAGAATGGCATTCTTGGCTCCCTTGTGGTGGTCAGTGTCAGTGATTGCTTCACTATCCATCCTCAGTGATGGGAAGCCGAGAGCTCTCTTTATTATTCAATTTGTCCTCTTCTTCTTTATTCCATTTGGCGTTATTTACTTATCCATAAAAAATTCACCCACAGTTTTTTAGTTAGCAATCAGGAGTTCGCTTTTAAAGTGATATCTGCCTAGGATGTGAAATTACGTGAAAGCTTCATGCTCTACTGAGTGTGTTATTCTGATTGTTTTCCATCAGCCATCATCAGGGATGGGATGTTGGACATGATGACTTTATTGATGCAGTTGGGATAATGTTGTGTCTGGTGGGGTAAAGTTACCCTTGTTATTCTGCCACTATGTTTGTATTGCAGCATTTGTTGTGCTTGCAAATGTATTGTTGCTATTATCCAGTGTCTTATGCTGCCTTTCCTTTTCACTTTCATCTTTCTAGTGGATGATTTACTAGCTAATTATGGTAATGTGATGCTTTTTTCAGATAATTTATCAGTACATGCTCATTTCAAATTAAGATGGGAAAAGAGGTTCTTTTGTTTTTGCTTCCAAATGATGGAAGTGGAAACTTTAAAGTTCATTTTTAGTCTGGCATCATTCGCGTTTACTAATTTGTTTTCCTCGGGACATTGCTGAGCAGGGTTCATCTGTACACATGATGAGGATTGATAGCTTTCTCGGCGGGAGACCTTCTCTTTCAAGGCTGTTTGATCATAATGCAACAATTACATGTATTAGGTGAGCAGTTGGTGTTTATTCTCTTGTTCCAGGATATGTTGTGTTTGCAAGTTAACGTGCCATTTGATATATACGTGAATGTTGAGACTGTTTTCATGAGTTCTTAAGTCCTACATTCGCTTAATAGCATTGACATTAGCAGAATGTTCTTCGATTGCACTTATATTTCTTCCAGTTCATTTCTCTCTTTTCTTGGTCTACATCTATATTCCATGTTTCCTCAGGGACAATATTTGATATAAGTTTCATTTTGATTGTCAAATGTCCCTGAAGCTTCAACTTTCACAAACCTATTCATGACATGCCAATCTATTTTGCCTTGCCTGATATAGTTACAATTAGTTACTTACTGTGAACTAGTGGGTCTGGAAGTTTGTTTGTAGCATACTAACTTTATATCATGCGTGTCACACGGTCTTAGGTAAAACTTAACACCAAAGCCAGGTATTGAAGTTGGGGTATTCGCACTTGTATATTTTATATTACGTTCATACTTTGGTAGTCACGTGATATGGTACTTCACTTCACACCCTCCCTCCCTCAACAGCACCTGTCCATGGCCGCAAACGTGCACCCTACCCAACCCTGGTTCATGGCTTTGATATCATATTACAGTCTTGGGTGGAACTCACCCACAAAAGTTAGCTATCGAATAGAGGGTGACCTCACGCTTCTATTCTTACTATTACTTTGGTACCCAGGTGACGTAGTACTTCGCTTCACAATGTGTTAATTTTAATTTTTTGTGTGGTTTAAATTGGATGTATATTCTAGGGGAACTAGGAAACCAAACTTGGAAAGAGATCAAGATTTTTTTTTTATCATAGGTTGCTTTGATTCGGGGAATCAAATTCAGTCCATACATGGGCTTTGATTTTCACCAATTTAATGCATTGTTTGGTGATCACTGGTGATGGAATTTTATGCAGATTGTTTCCTCTTGCGGAAACATCTTTATTTCGAAGGGAGACGCAAAGAAATGATAATGTTTTGCTAACATCAAGCTGTGACCACTCTATTCGTCTATGGTGGAAGGTACTGTGAAAAACAATGTGAAGTTAAACTGTTTCAGCATGCTGCATTCTTAGATATCTTTCTTTCTTTCTTTCTTTGTTTTTTTTTTTTTGGATCTCCTTCCTAGATTTATTGTTGATTGAATTTGTAAAGTATCCACACATTGATGTACCAAAGAAACATGTGGGCGAACAGCCATATTTTCATGCAAAAAAACAATTAAATTTATGATTTTTTTTATTAGTGCCATTCTGCTTCATGGCTCTGAAAATATGTGACTCAAGTTTCTGGCCATCACTCTATGTAGTTGCTATGTTTTGATTCTAGGGAACTTGCCATAGATGTTTCAGAGGTCATAATGGTCCCGTTACCACCCTCTCTGATAAATTATTGGGTGATGGGAGTGGAAAAATATTTGCCAGTGGAGGTGTAGATGCCACTGTTCGCCTTTGGTCCCTCAGTTCTACAGGAAAACGTGGCCAGCAAGCGTTGAAGGCTACACTGTATGGGCACGATAAAGCTATAGTATCCATGTCAGTTGCTGGGTATGTTGGTGTTCCTTGATACAAGTCAATGCAGTCTCAATATTTACTAGTTTTAACTTTTACAATGTGTGACTAAGTTAACCGTACTTTTGGCTCTTGATAGTTTGTTGCCCTTCAACATTTAGCTAATCATGAAAGTTTGCCTTTAGCCTTTTACAATGCATGTATGTTGTGTTCTTCCTTCTTCCAGGCACAAAAGCTCTCTTTTGGTGAGCATATCAAAATATTCCAAGGTACCATCATCTTGTAGTGCAACTTTTTTGCTTTATGATTTTCAGTACGTACAGTTTGCCATCAGGTTATTCGTCTGGGAATTCTGTTTATTCTCATATAGGTAAGAGTTTGGGATACAACACCTGCATCATCTGCTGTTCGCTCTTCTTGCTGTGTGGGGATCACTTCTGTGCCTGGTGCACCTGTGGGTATGAAATGCCACGAGTCATTGGTCTATGTTGCCACTGGTTCATCTGTTGTAGTGATTGATTTGAGGACGATGCAGAAAGTGTTCACTGCAGCCATCCGCCGAGGAGAATTGTTTTCATTTGAAGCTTTGCCCTCAAAATCCTTAATCTGCGCTGGTGGTACTGACAGGTAAAATCTTGGATTTTTTAATGAAGTTATAGGTTCGTGCTGTTCTATTGCTTTTTTATTTTTTACTTTCTACTGTGGGGCTTTCCTTGCCAAGCTTGGCTGTTTGCTACAATCGGTATTATCAATCCTCTTGTTGATCGGTCCAAGTAATGTGGAAAGCTGTGACTACAGAATCGTTCATAATCGCATGCATCCACGTCCAACTCCCTCACTATTAGTATTTAGGATTTTATTTTGTACCGTGAGCGTTTCTTTCCATGCCACTGTCAACTTGGGTGCACTATTTTCTACTACTGTCGTAGAAAACTAAATGAACAGTTTCATTTTCCCAGGATATTTTTATGCATCTAATTCTACTTCCCTAGACAATGGATATAGTTGAGAGAATTCATTTTGAAATGAAAATACAATGAGTTGGTTCAATTGATTTCGGCAATCAAATGTGTTAGTTCTAGGTTTCCATATCTACATTTCAGATAAATGTGCACCATAAAACACTAGAATTTTTTCTGCATGATTCAATTTACTGAAAATATTTAATCCAATTTTATTGATGGAATCAATTCAGGTCACCAGGAAGTACTTTTGTCATCCTGTTAGCATATCTAGTAGTCCTAATTTCTAAGTAAATGCTACTAGATAGACGAGTTCTTAGAAATTAGAATATTCTCGGATTTGAGAATAGGAAAGAAGTCTTGTTGATGGATCCAACACTATTGTAAAGTGGCTAAACTTAGGACTGCTGGCTGAATTGAACATCAACTCTTTATGTAGGGCAATGCTGTGGGATATTAGGAGAAGCAGTGAACCAATGACGGTTTTAGACGGGCATAGCGGTGCAGTAACACAGCTCCACATGGATCCATACAAGATAGTTACCGGAGGCGTAGAGGATTCTTATGTCCATGTATGGGAGACTGACACCGGTGTCCGAACGAATTCCTTATTTTGTGGATCTCCGGATGCTTCGAGTTCTAGCCCTGGTTGCTCTGCAATGGCTGTCAATGGGTGCCGAATCGTTACAGCTAGTTACCGCGAACTACTGGGTCTTATACGCTACAGGGACTTCACCAATGCTACTTGCCTAGTTTCATCAGACTTGAGAGAGCATGGTTCGAAGTTCTGGGGTCCACAATCTTACAGCGACACCGATGAATCTGACGGCTGATGAGATTTGCCAGCAGCCGAATTGCAATGTATTTCTCAGTTCCGGTATTGACAGTGTAATGACGGCCTTTCTGCATTTTTAGATAAAAGTGCTTGTAAGAGTCCAAATGTATCGACAGATTTACCAGCAAGAATCTTTCACAAACTCGGACAATGTACTATTGAGATGAGCGGCTGATATACAATTAGTTCATGTAGTCCAATCTTTCACAAACTTGGACAATGTACTATCGAGATGAGCGGCTTGGATACGATCAGATTGATTCCTGTAGTCCAAACTCGGACTCCAAAAAGAGCTCGAATGCCTTTTTCGCATATATAATTTTCCTATGCATAAGAACTCTTTCATTGCCATTATTTGTTATGAAAATGTCGTACCTACTCATATTCATCCGTATCTCCTCCCTCAATTTTTATTTAAATAAAGTGTCATGTATAAATAATCACCCTCTCTACATGATTTCTTCTCCTTTCACTATCCTTTCAGATTTTTCCAAAACTTGTTCCGTTAACAAACAGTCCACTAGGTAGCAACCCGAATAAAACTGGTCCGACATGAGCTGCGGTGGTGATGGTAAATCACAACAGGTTCAGACCTTACGAAGAAAATTCTCTTAGCCTTTTAGTGAGGGAAAGATTCTTACGTGGATCATTGCTTGTTGAGATAAACAATAGAGATATGATCTAAGTCAGATAATGCGCGTGTAGAAGTGGGAGAAAAAGCGGAAATGCGAGCATCACAAGCTCCTTAAATTCGCGAGACTAATAGCAAATGACACTACTAGAGAATTATGTGACATTGGATGTGAATGTTTTCTGCGGTCCAAACCTGAACGGCAAAGAAGACGAGTCCTTAAAATTTCCCTATCTCATGGTAACAACTTTGAAAAAACCAACCACCGGAAACAATAAGTCTACAAACACACCCAAGTTAGAACCGGAAAACCCCTTGGAACTAGGGCTATTAACGAACTTAGCAGCTTGCAAGTTCGACTGGTGTAGTAAACAAACCGAGCTTCATTGGGCTATTAACGAACTTAGCAGCTTGCAAGTTCGACTGGTGTAGTAAACAAACCGAGCTCCACTCGGCTTGTTCGACAAAAGCTCAGCTTGTTAAGGGGGGTTCGGTTCGATTAAAGAGACTCGTTTAGGCCATCCACAGTGGTATAATAAAAAATGAATAACCAAAAATTGACATATCAGCTTTTGATTATTCATTTAAGAGGTTGTTAAACTTAACAATGTTGAGATCCATAATGGTTACTTTTAGTCCATAACCAAAATAAGAGTCTCACTACAATTTCACTCTCTCTCTCTCTCCCCTCGGTTTTCCACCATTCACTTTCCTGAATTATGCTTTTTTTTTGGGCAAAAATATATTAATTCCCTCCTTTTATTTTGGGTGGAAAATTGGTGTCTTATTTCCCTCCAATTACGATTGGGGGGGGGGGGGGGGGGGCAAAAATCTACCGATTTGTTCTTTCAAAAAAATCAAATTTGTTCTTGAATTTAGAAAAGAAAGAATTTTCATGTACTCAACCACATGAAAGGAACAAAAAATGAATAAAATAGAAACGGAAAAGAAGAGGGAAATACTGCAACGATGGGTTGAATTGTAGATTATCGAGAGAGTGAAGAGAAGAAAAAAATATGAAGCTGAAATAAGCGTGTAAAAAAATTTGGAACCAGTTGGCGAAGAAGAAAATATGAAGCTGAAACGAATGTCCATAAAAATTTGGAACTAATTAACTTAGGTGATGCGGGGTCTACAAATTTTGAATATTGAAAAAGATTTCTAATTTTGGTTATCCAAAACTCAAAATTTGATTATTTCTAAATATGTTACTAACTTTGATTATATCGCCGTGAGCCATATTTTACACCAACATTGTTAATTTTAAAAATAATTGGGTTTTTATTATACCACTGTGAATGACCTTAGTAAATGACTAAACTCGACTCATTAAGGATTCAAGTTTTGGGCTCATAAACAAGCCGAGCTCAAACTCAACAAAGCTTGTCTCGGCTCGTTTACGGCACTACCTACCTGGAACCGGGTCCAACATCTGCTGCGACGAGGGAAAATCACGACAGCTGCTCCCAGCCAATAAGACCTCACGATTAATCAAAAAACCAAAAGAAAAGTCAAATCTCCACGAAGACGACGAAATTTTCCCGACAGAGACATTTGCAGAACCTGGTTCGGGAGGAGAGAGAGGGAGAGAGAGCAAAAAATCGAATTTCTGCCCCAAAGTTCTCAATTGATCTGTCATTCGATTTTTTGTTACATAATAATAAGGGCGGCATCGATGAATTACGTTGTATTCCTATGTATATTCACGGCGGCATCATCGATGCGTCAAGCAGTAGCTTCAGCGTTGTTATTACCGTCTGTATCTACGTCCACGTGTCCTCCTCAATCCAACAACGTTATTCACGATCTGCAGCTTCAATGCCCTCTTACGATCTCTCTGTCTTCGCCCGTGGAGGTACATATTAGTATTAGGTTACAGCTTCCATTTAATTACTCTTGATTAGTTTTTTTTATCGGCTGTTTGAATGTATTATTACGGTGTTGATTTTGCTGTATTAGGTCTTATTCTGTTGTTATCGAATTGTCGTTGTAAATATGTGTTGTAGTTTGTCTCTGTTTTGGTTGTGTGTTTATGGGCTTTTAGGGTTTTGGATTCAGCGCGTAAATTTACGACCTTTAAGGGTTGAGGGATTTGTAGCTTCCAATCCGTTCGTGTTGAGAAATCGGCCGAACACACAAACCCACGTGTGCGAAGAATAGTCAAGAACAGAAACGAAGAATGCTAGACGTGAAGATTTTTGTGTTCCCTGAGTGTGTTGAGTATGCGCACAGCTCACAGGAATTTCCACCATGTATGGAATGAAGAGAGTGCAAGGTTGGCTGCTGTGTATAGCAAGAATGTATAACATAACTCCGAAAAGTTTGCTAAGAGCAACCCAAATCGGTTCAGGTTTCAGAAGCCCAACAGTTCAACCTCGTTATCCTTCTCTCATTTGAGTACATTTTTGACCGATGAGAGTGAGGCTGAACAAAATCGAGCTCATTGGTTTGCTGGAATAATGTTGAGATGGATGGTACAGTGATTTCTTTACTTCCTATTGAAATCGCCATTCACCTAAAGTGTAAATATGAGTCTGTGTGATGTACATTCTTCATCAGCATGCCAAACATCTGAATGACCATTTTAAGAGGACCAGTTCAATCCCGGTTTGTTTCAGTGAACCAAATACTGCCTTGTGGTTCAGGGTGCTGTTAAAATTTGAAGATTAGGATGACACACACACACATTAATATAAGCCTGATGTGGTTGTTTAAATAAATTCAAGGAACACTGCGTTTTTGTATGCTTACATGTAAATAACAGATTTTTTTTCAGAAATGATATAAGTACCGACCATGGGGGAGAGAAAACGTACCGACCGCCGCCGGCGGGCCGTCTCCGGCCATCGGAAGGCCAATCCGAGCCGTCCAAAAATTCTAAAAAAAAAACTGATGGGGCCTACGCGAGAATTAATGGCATCCGAGGTGTGTAGGGTGCTTGATCCGAGCACCCCTTTTTTGTGTATATATGTATATACGTGTATATACATGAAAAAAGGGTGCTCGGATCAAGCACTCTACACACCTCGGATGCCGTTGATTCTCGCATAGGCCCAATCGGTTTTTTTTTTAGAATTTTTGGACTGCTCGGATCGGCCGTCCGGTGGCCGGCGCCGGCCCGCCGGCGCCCGCCGGTACGTTTTCTCTCCCCCATGGTCAGTACATATAGCACAACCCATTTTTTTTAGCAGAATCGCAGCTATGTAGGTTAATGTTTAATTTGTTTGAATATGATCATGTGTGCAAGCAATGGTACTTCGTAAGCATTTGTTCATCCATCCTGTATTTGCGAATTGACTGCCCTTGGCAGTCATATCACTAGGATGATGCACAATTGTATTACACCCTCACAAGCTTTGACTTACGCATAAAGAGCCAAGGGCAGAGCTATTGGTTCCTCGATTTCCTTTGCACATTGAGCATATGTAGATGGTGTTCGGTCTTCACTCTTCCCGTATCAGCACGGTGAATACTTATTTTTGAGGATTTCATCTGAGCATGCATCCTCGAAATAGAAGGTTAATGATGAAGGTGTTTTGCATTTCTTTCCAACATCTGAAAGCGCCCCAATAGCACCCATGTGTTAGTGTTCTCAATATTTATCCTGTTTCCCTTGGACCGCCATACCTCTTATGTTCTATCCTACTCCTATGTGATATATAGATAAAATAGGACTTGCTGTGTTTTGCTGCTTTTCTCTAGATTTTCATGATTGGATCTGAAGATTCTGAAGGATTTGTTGTTTCCTTTCCATTTCCATAATTTGCGGCAATTGCATATTAAAGCAAGTACTCCCTCCGTCCCAATTTAATTGTCACTTTTGGGAGTTCGTGCCACTTTTCAATTGATTATATCTTGTAATTTATAATATTTTAGGTGATTTTGCAAACATTGTATTATAGAACAAATTGAGATCTATCAAACAAAATCCATGTTGGATATAAAATTCATTACCAATTTAAAGATATAACTAATTTTTTTTATCTGGTTAGAATAGAACTGAGGCAAGTAAATTGGGACGGAGGGAGTATATGAGAACTGATAATCATGGAAACTTCGTAAACCATGATAACAGATCAGTTTTTGTTTTGAGCATTATTATGCAAACCTCCATTTCATTTACCTTGTTGGCAAGAAAAAGAATTTTTTTTTCATTTGTAGATAGGTTACAGATACCCATCCTTCAGTTATGGTTTTTTTCCTATCGTTATTCTGTCAGTTAAAGCTGTTATGATTTCAAAAGTGTTTGGATTTTATGTTTTGTACTTTTCCTTCGTAAAAAGATGAGATGCTACACTTTTGTTTAATTGCCACCATTACTTGCTTAATTACAACTACTGAATCGGAATTCCACATAATTTGTGAGGATATTGACATGTTTTGCGCTTCCTTTTCGTACACTTGCGTAGTTTTCTCAATCAGCAATCTCAATACATTGGCAATTGTACTTAAAAAAAAGTGGTCATTAAGCCTCGTCAGCGACTCAGCGGTACTTTTGAAGCTCTGTTGTTGAACTTATAAATACCAAAACATCCAGAAATCTTTTCATTGAATTTATATTGGTTCAAATCAAGTTCTGCTTTGTATCTTTTCAGTTACGTTATCAGTGGCAATTTTTGTTGGTAGAGGCAAGAATGGAACAAGTGATTTCATTAGTATCATGGGTTTGAGATTTGTCCATGAACTAGTTGAGCTAGATGATACCATGCAGATTATTGGAAATTGTTTACTTGAATTTGCTATGTATTTGTGTGCTTATTTATTTATTATTTATTTTTGAAGATGGATGGGAAATCCCTTGACGGGGTTTTGAGCTCTACTCAGACAAGCGTATATATTGCTGTTTTGTTCTACGGCTCCTCGTGTCCTTTTTCAAATGCCATTCGAACCAAGTTTGCTGCCCTCAGTACAATGTTTCCTCAAATCAGACATGTAATGGTCGAACAATCTTCTGCCATGCCAAGGTGGGTTTTCCTTCTAAGGATTATTTGCTTATTTACAAGGATGATATCATGTTCAGTCAAAGTGTGATCCTAGAACATAAATAAAATTGCACATCCGTTTTACATCGACTCTTCAATTTTCCTCACAGTATTTGCACTAAAGCCTGATTTGTAGAGGATAGGTGTCACGCCTTCAGTGGCTGGTAAGGTGGGGGGTACAGACCTATGAGATCTAGGCTTGAGGTAGGGACCAGAGCAGGGGCAGCACTAGTTGGTGGGGCAGCACTAGCACGTGCCACCCCCAGTTTCAAGCAAATTTTTATTTCACACCAATGGATTAGGCACTTGACGGTATCCAAACAACTCGAATTTTACACAATCGAGAAATTGCGATTTAAAAGACGAATGGTTTGGATCATAAAAAAAATATCTCAATGACTTTCATCTAAAGACCACAAGAGAACTGAATGAAGCTTTTGTTTTTGTTTTAATTAAAAAAAGTCTAGGAGAAAGCTTGAATTTACACAATTACACTTCACCTTTCTCTTCATATTTTTTAGAAAGTATACAACAATACCAGTGCACTTCCGTTAAACAGCACCATCTCAATCTAAATCCTGGCTCTGCCACTCGACCAGAGGTCTGTGATTTGATGGGTTTTGTATCACGGGATCTCAAGGCCACATGGATGTCTGGTGGTAGGTATGATACGAAGATCGAAGAGTTGTCCTTTAGTCAAAGGATTTCCCTCTCTCTCTCTCTCTCTCTCTCTCTCTCTCTCTCTAAGATTGGTCTGCGGTCTAATCTGGGGCTTAGGCCTTCAATGAACCCTTGAGCTCAAGCCTTCGATGCCGATCCTCCTTTTCTGGGCAACTTGGGCTCTGCCTCCAACCAAGTATAAGCAGTTAACTAAACTAAGGAGTGGGTTGTCTTTCAGCTGGGCCTGTGGCCCTGTAGGCTACCTCGATATGGAAATTTGGTGGTTTGCAGAAAACACCTTTGTATTCCTAACTAAGTAGATGTAGTTGGTTTGACTTTCGAGTTCTTTGGATTTGTTATCATCAATCCTTTAATTTTATTTAAGGAATAACCTGGTGAATCTCAAAATCTGTCTACTCAAGGCAACCAAGTAAATAAAGGGAAGGGAGCTATTGTTTTTCCATTCTCTGCTGTCTATATTGACATTTTGGTATTCCTCATAATTTGTTTTGTTTGTTATATCTGCAGTGTCCTTTCAAGATACGGAATTCATAGCGTGCCCTCGATATTGCTTGTGAACCGGATGGTAAAGACTCGATATCATGGTTCAAAGAATCTTTTGTCCTTTGTGCAGTTCTATAAGAGAACTACAGGTAGTGCCTTTGGATGAATTACTTGGCCATTTGTTTTTTTTTTGATCTTCGAATTACTTGGCCATTGTGTACCCCATTTCTGAGGTTTGTATATCGGAAGAGAAAATGTCTGTATCCCCCATATCCACATCAAAAGATAACCGCAGGTTCTTGGCATCTAAATGAAGCTAGGTCATTTACCTTACTTTTTTTTTTCCTCCTCGTGTCAGGTTCCACTTCCCAATCACTCCATTTATGCTATCTTTGGATCTTGGTTTATTTTCTTTGTGAAATTGGATGTAGGTTTCTTTGAGGGAAAAGAAAAGGAAAGCGAAATATATGTAAAGGTTCTCATTCTTCGTTATTTAAGGAAATGATTAGGGGGAAAAGAGATATCTGTCATGAAAGTCTGATTTTCTGTCTAATCTCCTAAAAGCATTTTCATATGCAAATATAGTCTAAATGGGTAAAAGAGAGGCAGGTTGGATGTTCATTTTTTGCTCATCATATGTTTTCCTCCTCTAAATACACTATGCTTGTTCCCCATGTCTTTATTCCTGTTCAGGTCTTGACCCAATATTGGATTTGACCGAAGATCAAGGGAGCTATTCCGAAAGTGGTCTGAAATTTCTGTACCGTTGGAAAGGGAACTCTGCGAAGGAGATCTTGATGATGGAACCTTATCTAGTTTTCTCCGCGCTATTCCTCTTCTTAAGGGTGTACCTATATCTCTTCCCAAGGATGATATCTAACTTAATTGCTTTATGGTTTGCTTTTGTCCCACACCTAAATATGGGATTCCTCGGAGAGTTGAGCCATCTTTTGGGGCGAGTTCTCCATGTGATTGATTTTCAGAAGGTTTGGAGCAAGTTGAGGCGGTGTAAAACCAGAAATTTGCATAACGGAGCTAGGAGTGCTAGGGTTTGGGCCTCATCCTTGGCATCTGTGTCCTTGGGAGAGACTTCCTCGGGAAGATTAGTTCCCCCTGGGGATTCCTAATAGGAGGCGTGGTTTTGCTGAACAAATTGTCCGAACAAGGACGTACTTGACTTATTGAGGAGCGTACTTTTGTGACACGATCACGAAAGGTTTTCACTTTTGATAGTCGTTCTTTTCTTACGTTTTTGCTTTCTTGTCCTTTCATAAATGTATCAGCAGAACTGAAGGAGTTTCCCAGGGTTATGCGGGATTCCCAAGACAGCAAAGATGTATATTCGAGAAGTGAGAACATTCATCTCGTCTTTTTATGTATATTACTAGTATTTTTGCACTCTGGGGCCGTGTCCTCTAAAATAAACGAGGATTACCATGTATAACTACCTACTGCTCAGCCCGTGTTCCATTTCATCCTTTTAGGGAAAGAAGCAATGGTGTATTAATTTGCTGTTTTGTAACGGGGCTAATATTGAAGTGGTAATACTTTTCTGTCTTCTAGTTTGTGTTCTATCGTATTGACAAGGTAGTGTGAAAATGTGTTCAAGATGAGGAAATCTCTAGGCATTACTCGACGGATAGGAACACATAAACACGGGGTTCTTAGAACATGGAGCCACTAGCGGCAAATGCATGGAAGCTTGAGAACCCACACTTGTGCCTACAAGGACACCACACTTTACAAAAGAATAAGCATTATCATAGATTCTATAACAAGGCTTTAAATTCGTGAATTCATTACCTCTGTATACTAGAGACAAGCCTTTGGAATTGAAGAAGGAAACGATCTCCGCATTGTTGTGATTTTAATCTTTATTGTATTATGATTTAGAATTGAAGAAGAATTCAATTCTCAAAACTTTCCAGAGTCGTATAGGCGTGTCATAGGCGCGTTTTTGAATAATTGTGGATTGATCAGCATTGAATGTGTTCTCTTAACAGCGTGTGGATTACTAATATTGAAAGAGAGACTTCAAAATTTGAAAAGTCCTAGGTCATTTGACGACGGAGGAAACTTACTGTTTTACAGGAAAGAATAAGTGGCCAATATATGTTCAATTTTTTGTTTTTGACACATATGACACCCATGTTTGAGACTAGACTAATGTTTTACGTTTAGCGAATGAATAGTTACGCAAAATTTCGTGATAATGCTTACACATAATCTGTTTCTTTAGATCGATGCTTAAATATTTTTTAAGGTGACTAGATTTTTGAATTTCCAGCAAAATATTAAGTTGGATTAACAACTTTTTTTTTACACGATTAACAGAATCACTGATAGCAATTAGCAAGTCTTCTCTCTCTCTCTCTCTTGTGTGCCTTCGCAAGTCATCGCTCAAGTCAATGACTACAACATTTTGGAAGTGAAGAATACTCAGAGAGGAAGAAAGACTGGAAAAGTCATCAGTCTCTCTCTCTCTCTCTCTCTCTCTCTCTCTCTCTCATTTGTGCCTTGGCAATTCAATGACTACAACATTTTGGAAGTGAAGAATACTCAGAGAAGAAGACTAAAGACTGGAAAAAGGGAGAGACACTCTTGGCTTGCTTGACTCCTATTGCCGGGGTCAACAAGTCGGCCCGAAAATCTTTTTAAAAACCCCTCTTGAGCATTGTTCTCTGCATCTATTGCTCAATATTTTGCTGCTACAAAAACCACACATTAAATAATGGGCAACAATACCATATCCTCTTCTATTTATTCTGTTATGCTCCTAGCAATCAGCATGGCAGCATGTTTTAGCACATTTGCAGTTCCATCATCTGCAAAATCATCATCGTCGTTGTTTTCATTGTCAGCAGAGGCGGAAGCTCTGCTGAATAGTGGTTGGTGGGGATCTTTAACGAACTCTTCTTTGACAAATCATTGCGTCTGGAAAGGCATCACTTGCAATACAGCAGGAAGTGTGGTTCGGATGGAAGTCCATTTCTTTTATTCATACGAAAGGCTTGCAAACATGAATTGGTCTTCCTTGCCAAATCTTGAATATCTTGATCTCCAGCCGTACTCTGAGTTGTATTTTGGCTTAACTGGGGGAATTCCGGTCGAAATTGGTACACTCTCCAAGCTCACCTACCTTGACCTTTCCGGCAACTATCTTGAAGGTGTTTTGCCAACTACCTTGGGAAACCTCACCCAATTAGTCCACCTCGACTTAATGAACACTTATATCAGAGGTCCAATCCCCTCAACTATTGGTAATTTGAGTGCTCTGACCCATTTGTCTCTTTTTTCAACTCAACTCAACGGCTCCATCCCTCCAGAAATAAGGAACCTAAAGAATTTGGTCAAGATGGATTTGGGTTCCAACAACCTTCGAGGTCCAATCCCTTCATCTATTGGCCATTTTTCTAATCTGACCCATTTGTTTCTCGATGGAAATCAACTCAGTGGCTCTATCCCTTCATTTGTTAGCCATTTATCTAATCTTATCCTTTTGTATCTCTCTTCAAATCAACTCAGTGGCTCTATCCCCTCATTTATTGGCCATTTATCCAATCTGACCTATTTGGGTCTTAGTTCAAATCAACTCTATGGCTCAATCCCTCCAGAAATAGGGAACCTAAAGAATTTAAAGCGTATGAGTATGGGTTCCAATATCCTTAATGGTTCAATCCCCTCATCTATTGGCCATTTATCCAATCTGACCTATTTGTTTCTCAGTTCAAATCGACTCTGCGGCTCAATCCCTCCAGAAATTGGGAACCTAAAGAATTTAGAGAAGATGAATATGAGTTCCAACATCCTGGACGGTCCCATCCCTTGTGAAATAGGTAAGCTACAGAATTTGGTTGAGGTGGATATGAGCCATAACAACCTTCATGGCCCAATTCCTCGAGAAATAGGGAATTTGTCAAGTTTGACTTATTTGGCGTTAGATAGAAATGACTTAGTTGGAACCATTCCCAATGAACTTGCAAATTTGTATCTACTGGAGTACTTAGATCTCTCCCAGAATAATCTCTATGGAAAAATCCCGTATAAACTTAGGTTCGTTCCAATTACTCTCAACTTGTCATACAATCGTCTCGACTGTCAAATCCCAAATAGATCTCCAAATGGGTGTCCAAATGAGGTTTGCCGTAAAGACTTTAATTCCTCCCATTGTTTTTCCTCCGTGGCCAATAAAGGAACGAAACTTG
>BPLS01028616.1:153656-166904 GCA_019656275.1 Rhododendron kiyosumense | reverse complement strand
AAGAATGAAACTTACCTCGTTAGCCCAATTTCCCTTTCCTTACTGGGCTTTGTTGTGTGCTTTTGTTTCCTTACGACCAAAAAAACCCAAAGCGAGGCAAGAGCAACCAATCATGGGGATATTTCCTCCATATGGAATTACGATGGAAGAATTGCATATGAAGATATCATCAAAGCAACAAATGAATTTGAAATCAAATATTGCATTGGAACAGGCGGATATGACAGCGTCTATAGAGCTCAGTTGTCAAGTGGTCAAGTAGTTGCATTGAAGAAACTTCATCGGTTTGGAGCAGAGGACCCTACGTTCGACCATTCTTTTAGGAATGAGGTCCAAATGTTGACAAATGTACGACACAAAAACATTGTGAAGCTTTACGGATTTTGTTTGTATAATAGATGCATGTTCTTGGTGTACGAGTACATATGGAAAAAGGAAGCTTATTTTGAGCCTTGAGGTTCGATGTCGAAGCTTCTGAATTTGGATGGATTCAAAGGGTAAAAATCATTGAAGCAATGGCACATAGTTTATCCTACTTGCATCATGATTGCACCCCGCCAATTGTTCATCGAGACATATCAAGCAACAACATTCTATTGAACATGCACCCAACTTGAAGCTTTTGTCTCTGACTTTGGAAGTGCAAGACTGTTGCATCCTGATTCATCCAATCAAACCGTTATTGCAGGGACTTACGGATATATTGCACCAGGTACATACGGGTATCACCTTTGTTTTATCCAAGCAAATGTTTGTGGAATCGGAACATGAACTTTGTTCAACTATCGACTGAAGTGATCAGTGCCCAAGTTTGAAAAGAGCCTCGATTCATTTTGAAGCCTTGGTTGTCGTGACCATTAAGTATGTATCTTAATTATTGTTTTGCAGCATTGATTCATTGAATTCGTAAGGAGCTTAAATCAAAATCATTAAGGCACGTGCATGGGTGCGAATATGGGCCAATCCAGTTCAGTGATCACTTTCAGAAGCATGTTGTTTCCTTAATATGGGTGCGAATACAGATTTAAACATGTTGTTTCCTTTTCATTCCTGTAATTTGAGGCAATTGTATGTTAAAACAAATATATGAGAATTGATATGTCATGTAATAAACCATGATAACAGATCAACCTCTTTGGTTTGAGAATACTTTATTTTTCCAAAGTAGATATATCTACTTTATTGTGCATACCGGTGCTCTAGACTATCAATGAAGGAAGCATGGTAATGCGCACATAAATTGATTTGGGTCTCTAGGCCTGCCCTTCTCTGATGCCATTTGGCTTTGATTTGGGGGCATGGTTCTACAACAAAACGTCCCTATAACTCCCCGATTCTTGGAGGTTTAGGGGGCCACTGTTTCAGTGGTATTCTGAGAGCAGCCACTTTGTACATATATTGCCAAAAGTTAGGTCTGTCTCCAATCATCCCCCACCCATTGCCGCAATGATTGGGACTAAATGGGTTATGTTATGTTGTTGTTGTTGTTGTTGTTGTATAGATAGCCATCCCGCAATTATAGTTTTTCCCTAACCTTCTTGTTTCGGTTACTACTGTTATGCTTTCAATAATGTTTTGATTTCTTGTTTTACACATTTGCTTAGTGAAAGGATGAGTTGGTTCACTTTTGTTTAATTAAAAACCATTAGACGTTTAATTAGAATCTCAAATAAACCATTAACTGTGATTCCATTCATTAAGCGCAAATAAACAAACACCAAGGCCTAAGCCAGTACACATTCTTAATTCTAGAATATTCCTTCATTCTGTACGAGTTAAAAAAATCTTATAGGACTTTCCACACTTCCTTGGATCATCAAAAATCGTTTCAACATCAAAATTCGTCAAAAGCAATGCTTGTACGTTTACGAAGCAAAATTCGATTGTCTACACCACCAACACAATTAACCGACCACTATGACTACCACACCGCTACCACTACCACCACCACCATTTGACTACCCTTACTTGAACGTTTGCGCCTTTCGAACTTTTCGTAACTTAATAAATCATTGGAGAAGGGTAGGGTTACACTCAGATCATTGGAGAGGGGTAGTAATACACATAATCTCTGTTAGGTGACGATGGTGGAGGTGGTGCAGTGGCGGTAGTGGGAGAAAGCAAGGACAATTTACACATAATGTGCATCAAATTATTCTCTTTTGCGCCTCAGGCACAAGTCAAAGTGCCCCGGGCGCTGGCACCAAAAATTGTTTAGTTATGCAGCTTAGGCACATTGTGTCGCCACCCGGGTGCAACTCTCAAATAGTGAAGTAGGCCAATTGCAACTTTGAGGATTGCCATTGAAACTGCCAAACTCCGATTTCAACGTGGTTAGAACCGTTAAAAAAGAAATATTGAGTCTACTTTCTCACTCAAGTTATTATGATTCATAATTATTTACACATTAAAGCATACAATGATCTTACCTTCGAGGAGTAAATTTTTTTTTTTGAAATTCTAATCATTGAAGGACAAAGAGATAAAAAAGAAGACAAGAAAGGAACAAAAGAGGGAATATCCAAGTACCTTTTGGGGACTGCAAATTGGGTGATTCCCAACTTGTAAGTTGCTAATATACTACTCCCTCCGTCCCAAATTCATTGTCCTTTTTTGATATTCGTGCAGTTTTCAATCGCTTATATCTTTCAATGTGAATCTCCAAAAATATGCAATATGGATCTTATTTGATAGATTTCAATTTGTTCTATAATACAAAGATGTCAAAATCATGAAAAATATTATAGATTGAAAGATATAAGCAAGAGACAAAAAAGTGAAAAAGGAATAATGGACAATGAAAATGGGATGGAGGGAGTAGTAAAAAATGATTTGCCAGTGTTTAAACTTTTTTGTATGGTTACCTACAAACAACTTTTTTGTATTCTTTTTTTTTTTGGTCTTGAATAAGAAAAAATTAACTAGGCCAACTGGGATATTTTTCAAACTTCATGGTTTGATCTGGCATATCGGGTTAAGGTAGTGTACCTACTATGGATATTCTTTTTTCTTTTCGCTTTCGATTGTGTGAACGATTATTTAGTTTAGTTTTCTTTACATTCACTTTTTGTGCACTGCTCTAAATCTCGTAGTAGTGCATGTGAGGTGACGGTGGTGGCAGCTATAGAAAGATGAGGGCAATTATTTTCTCTTATGCGCCTCAGGCGCATTATGTCGCGCCCTGCGTGTAGTTTCTATTCTGTAAATTAGGCCAAACTTCCGGCTTGTCACAGACACTCTCGAACTCCGTTTTATACGTAGTTAGAACCATTGAAAAGCTCATTGCAATATCATTATGTGAGTGTGTTAGGCAATATCCTCATACCTCACTAACGACTTTCCTGCATTATGTTAGGTATCGAGGAAAAGCCATTTTAGCTTCAAAAGGGACGTCTATTTTGATGAATAAATGGAAATATTACCTTGTCAATTTCTGGCAATGTTATTTTTACATGTGGTCTCAACCGAGAAGGATCCATATAAACCAATTATCCAATCACACTTTATTGTAAGTCCATTTCTTCGTGCCGTGACTAATTAGGCACGAGCATGCATTAGTCTATACAATAAGGATGTAGTGCATGTTTTTTAAAATGTACACTAGTCCAAGGACCGATCTTTGTGGCGTGCTAAATTAATGGTTAAGATTGGTTACTTCTTCTTTTTCAAGGACTCAAATTGTGTACTTAGAAGAAGTAGTCAGTAATCCTTGTCAGAGGTTCTTTTTAAGCTATAATGTTGCTCTTACAAATATGGAATCATCCAACGAAACTTTCAGTATCAGTGATTTGAGATTGGTTAACGAACTACTTGAGCTAGATAAAACCATGAAGATTATGGGACTTTTCTCTTGATTTTTTTTTTGAATGGAGTTTTTTTTGAATTTGCTAGTATGTTTACGTGCTTATTTGATTTTGATATCTCGGAAGATGGATGGGGAATCCCTTGGCGGAGCATTGAGCTCTACTAAAAATGTATATATTTCTGTTTTGTTCTACAGCTCCTTGTTCCCTCTTTCAAATCACATTTGAACCTATTGGTGCAAAATCTGGAACTTTCAAAATATGGAGCCTTACGGAACTTGAACAACTGATGGAATATGCTTCAAGTCATGTTACGATGTTGCTTTCTAAAAATAGTATTCTCCCATATGGAATTTATGGTGTGTCGAATGACTAAACTAATGGCCTATTTATTGACTTATAGGCACTCTTATGTGAAAGGTTGTGTCTTTAGTAAATAGACATTAGGAAGAGTCGTGTCTTTTGAAGACAAATTAATTAGAAAGGATCATGTCTTTTAGTAGGCATCCTTTCATAAAAATAATCAAATTAGGAAGGGTCATGCCTCTTGGAGGCATTCCCACGTTTTATATCCTTTTCTAAAATTCACACCCCCTTCTAATAAGCATACCTTAAATCAATATATAGGAGCTATAACTATTCACATAAAGTCAATAATCCATGTGAAAAGCTGTCGCAACATTTTTATTTTGAAATCTCATCTTCCACTTGCTAAATGGAGTAATCCTTGACTTGAACGATGACTTGCTAAGGCACAAATGAGAGAGAAAGAGAAACGTGAATCATAAAATGCTGGTTATCAAAAGGCTTCCAAAAGGTTGGCCGTATTCTTTACTCCAAAAACAGTGAGTCAAGTCAAAGTCGTCGGCTGTTTTTCCTGAAGGGCAACGAATTTAATTGGCATTCTTTGTAATAGTGATCAATTGACCCCTGCAGTCATCTCAAGTTGTTAAGTCTCTCTCCTAAATACCGCGTATTACTTTCTGCACACATTCATAGTCTACACACACGACATTAAGAGAGCACAATCAATGGTGGTACTCTGTTAGGGATACACAAAATTTTTGTGACTTATTGGTTCGTCTCAATAAGAGAAATTGAAAAAGTAAAAAATTATTATCGAAGCTCATAATTTGTTGAATAAAGACAAAATTAGTCAAAAAGACTATCTGTCTTTATTTAACAATTAACAATTAACAAATTATGAGTTTTAATCAATTTTTTTGACTAATTTTGTCTTTATTCAACAAATTATGAGTTTTGATATTTACTTTTTTGATTACTCTCGTTGAGACAAATCAATAAGTCACAAAATGTTGATGCAAAATTAACGAATAAGAAAAAAATTTGAATGAAAATAAAAGAAAGGTCATTTTATCTTATTAAGCCAAAACAAGCCCTAGAGAGGAAGACCGAAGATTAGAAAGTGAGAGAGACTCTAGCTTGCTTGACTCCTAGCGCCCAGGTCAACAAGTCGACCCGGGCGGACCCAATGCTCAATATTTTTGCTGCTACAAAAACAACTCATACTTTAAAATATGAGCAACAATACCATATCCTTTTCTGTTTACTCTATTATGCTCCTAGCAATAAGCATGGACCGAACCCGGACCCAAACCAAATCTGGTATAAGCAAGTATCTGGATTGAACCCGAACCAAATCTGAATACGTATATTTAAGTTTTAAGCTTTTAGCGACTAGATCTTCATTTCGTCTTCTCTCCTTATTCCTCTCATACTCCAAAAAAATCTCAAAAGTCTTCCATAGAAGCTTGAAAATCATTTATTGATTGGTATACCACTATATCGGTACAACACAGATGCACGCACCAATCACTTTGTCCTTCTTAAGTCTCGAACCTCAAATTGGGTAAAATGTGAATGCCGGTCGGTTTGGTGTTGGTGCACTAAAACACATACCAATCTGGTTTTGGATTTATGTATAGATAAGCACTTTGCATTCAGGTATAATAATTGCAAAACCTGGACCAAACCGACCCATTGCCATTCCCATTGTCCACATAGGCTACTTGAGAGAGTCATCGCTAACAGTGTCTCTCTATCTCACACACACAAGCCACACATCTGGGCCTTATCAGAGAGGAAGACCGAAGTGAGATGGGAAAGGAAGAAAGACTCTAGCTTGCTTGACTCCTAGTGCCCGGTAAACAAGTCGACCCAGAAAAATTTTATAACAAGGCTTTCAATTTGTTAATTCATTCCTACTCTACACTTGAGACAAGCCTTTGGAATTGAAGAAGAAAACGATTTCTACATTGTTGTGATTCTAATTTTAGTGTAGTATGATCTAGAATTGAAGAGAAGAATCCAATTCTTAAAACTTTCCACAGTTGTATATGCTTTGTTGTAGGCTCGTTTTTGAATAATTGTGGATTGATCACACCATTGAATGTATTCTCTTATGGGCGTACGCCGTACGATTACTATATTTTAAAAGAGAAAGACTTTAAAAATTGAAAAGTCTTAGGTCATTTGATGACAGTTACACTAGAAGGCCGGTAGAAGGAAAATTCGTACCGTCACAATTACTTCAAAGGAAAGAGCTAATGACCCTTGCTTGACTCACTGATAGCAAGTCATCACACACACACACTCTCTCTCTCTCTCTCTCACTTCTGTGCCTTGGCAATTCGTCGCTCAAGTCAATGAGTACATTTTGGAAGTGAAGAATACGCAGAGATGAAGACTAAAGACCACGAGAGATATTCGGGTTTTTGAAAAGCCTCTTGAGCAATGTTCTCTGCATCCAATGCTCAATATTTTGCAAAAATGCTAATGGTACATAAATCTATGCACAGATTGTGCACAAATTTTTTTTGTGGGACCTGTGGAATGATCCAAGTCGTTCATTAATTGTAGAACATTTTTTCAAGGGTTCTCGTAAAAAATTAGCTCAATCCAATACTTATAGGTGCTTGATCTAATATCTAACTTTTCATTACCCGGAAATCTGAATGAAAATTTAGGTGATTGGATCGAGTACTTATGAGTATTAGATTAAACTAATTTTCTACAAGGACTCTTGAAAAAATATTTTGCATTTAATGAACGGCTCGAATCATTTGTGTGGAACCTGCCACGAAATCTGTGCACAGATTTCTGTACCAGTAGCAGAAACTCTATTTTGCTGCTACAATAACCACCCCTGCATTAAACTATGAGTACTAAAAGTGTATTTTGTTATGTTTATTTTGTTATTGATGCAGCGGAATTCATGACAGACTTGTAAACATATTAGTCCAAACAAGATAAACAACTTATCGCAACGAAGAAATCTTGCGCACGAGAAAGAAAAAGAGAATCTCTGCAATAGTATTGATAAAAAGATGCATAAAGTCTAAGTTACAAACCCTTATATAGGCCGAAACCCTAGAAACCCTAAAAATAAACTTAGAAAATAAAAAGTTTCAGGATTTGGGGCTTTTCCTAAAATTGAAAACGGGAAAGAAAACAAGACTTTCCTAAAAAGAATCAACTTAAAAGAAATTACGGTCTAAGAGTTATTAACGAAACAAATCTTTTCTAAAACAGCAAAATAACGCAATTGAAGGCCTAAACGGAGGAATTAGGCTGAAAGACATCATCGATCATTAACTTAAGGTTATGAGTATAGACCGGAGTGCAAAAATAAGTCGGCGCACCAAGTTTGGGCCTATTCCGAGCTCGCCAAATTTTGCCAAATTGGGTAATCTGAAATTAAACACTGTTTGGACTTTCAGGGCTTGATTCGGTCAAGCTGATCATGAAATTGGGCCTCCACGTCGCGTTCTACATCAGTTATGCTCCTAGCAATGAGCATGGCAGCTAGTATTAACATATTTTTAGTTCCATCATCCGCAAAATTATCATCATCGTCGTCGTCGTTTTCATCTTCGGCAGAGGCGAAAGCTCTGCTTAATTGCAAATGGTGGGGAAACTTTTCTTCAACAAATCATTGCGACTTGGACGGCATCACTGGCAATAGCACAGGAAGTGTCACTCGGGTGGAAGTTCATAACTTGTATTTTAACAGCAGGCGTGCAAACATGAATTGGTCATCCTTGCCAAATCTTGAATATCTTGATCTCAGTCATTCTCCCTACTTAACTAGGGAAATTTTCTGTTGAAATTGGTACTCTCTAATCTCACCCACCTTGACATTTCTCACAACCATGGTCTTCAAGGTGTTCTGCCTACTATCTTGGGAAACCTCACCTAATTAGTCCACCTCATCAACGTATCGCGGACTAGTATCACAGGTCCAATCCCGTCATCTATTAGAAATTTGAGAAGTCTAAACCATTTATATCTCAATTCAAATAAACTGAATGGCTCCCTCTATCCAGAAATGGGGAACCTATTAGATTTGAGTTTGAGCAAAGTCTAATTGCACCCCCTGTGGTTATCGCCATGTGCAGATACCCCCCTCATGGTTTAAAACTGAGCGCATAACCTACTTGTGGTTTTGAAAATGTGCGGATAGACCCTATGCCGTCATGTTTTCTATCTATATTAACGGAGGTGTATCTCACACGCCTCTAGAATGTAATCTAAGTCGTTCATAATGTATTAAATAAAGAATAAAGTATCTCTGTAAAAAATCATCTCGATCAAGTATCAATAACCTAGTGATATAATTTTTAGTAAACTCAAATTTGAAATTTTAATTTCATAACAAAATTGATTCGATCATGGGCTTTTCATTTTTTGATTGACTTGAATTTTGGCATAGATGTAGTACTCGTCAAAATTTACAATATCAACGGATTGGATTTAATTTTTGGTATAAGGGATGGTGTGATTAGATTTATAAATAAAGAAGAATCAAGGGACATGATGAGGGTATATCGGTCTTTTAATGCTTTGTCCGTTAATATGGATGGAAAATATGATGGCAGAGTGTCTATCCGCACATTTTTAAAACCACGGGTAGGTTATGTGCTTAGTTTTAAAACATGAGTGGGGTATCTGCACATGGCGATAACCACAGAGGATCAAAGTGGACTTTGCTCTTTGAGTTTCAACCTCCTTCGAGGTCCAATCACTTCATCTATTTGTTATCCGTTGGGGATAGCCAAGTTGTTTATCCGTTCAAATCAACTTAGGGGTCCCATCCCTCCTTGTGAAATAGGTGAGCTTGAGAATTTGGTTGGTTGAGTTGGATACTTCACTCAACAACCTTGATGGTCCAATTCCTTCAGCTATTGGAAAATTAAGTGCTCTTACCTGTTTGTGTCTCCAATCAAATCTACTCAATGGTCCAATTCCTCGAGATATAGGGAATTCTAAATGTTTAACTAACTTGGACCTCAATAATAATCTCCTCACAGGTCAAATCCCAGATTGTATTTGCACATTGAAGAACCTGAAGTATTTTTACCTCTCTGAAAATTTGCTTAGTGGGCATATACCAAGGCAGCTAGTTAGATCTCTCCGACAATAATCTCGTTGGCAAAATCCCTCATTGTCTTTGCTTAGTAACATTTCTCAACTTGTCATAAAAACGTATCGAGAGTCTCTACTGTCAAATCCAAAATGGGTATCCAAATGGTTGTCCATATATATGATTTTTACCGAAAAGCCAAAACTTCCTCTTCTTGTTTATGGTCCATAATGAAAATAGAACATGGATTTTAGAGGTGGCAATCTCAATCCACGTTTTCTAACCTGCCCAAATCCACCCACTTATGATCCAACGTAATCTACTCATATTGTATAATTAGTTGATATGGGTTGGACCCATATAAACACATTTATATGTGTTTATATGGGTTAAGATGGGTTAAAAATAGGTTCAATATGTGTTAGAGCTAAAATATCAATTCCTGCACAAAAGTTAATCACCTCCGGTACCGGACCAAATTCGGTCTTCTTTATTCACTTCAATTAGTTTTCCTTACAAATTCTCTCTTTCTCTCTCTCTCTCAAAGACTTTTTGAAAGAATTAAAATAAAACAAATCTGGATTTGGCTGGTCAAAATGGCCTAATTTTTTTCGTCTTTAATCAAGATTTTTTAATATTTGATAATTTTGCGCTAAACTTTTGTGAATTAGTGATTTATCTTTATTCAAAAAGTTATGAGTTTTGATAATAATTTTTAACTTTTTTGACTCATCTCGTTGAGACGAATCTGTAAGTTTTAAGCTTTATTGTTTTCCGTCCTCAGTAAATTTACAAGCAAAGCACCAAGAATCTAAGGGCCCATTTGGACGTGGGGAAAGAATTGGGGGTATTAGTTAATAAGGGAGATAAGATAGTAGGAGATATTAGTTAATAAGAAATGACCTACATTGATGTGATATTTATAGAGGGGAATTAAATAGTAGATTGTTTGGATGAGGTATTAGAAAATATGAATTAAATAATATTTCAATTGAATGGAGGATTAACATGAAGTATAACAAGGATGGATGATACAGAAAACTATCATATGACCCTTTTGCCCTTCTGCAGTCCCTAAATTATTATGTATTACGTTTTATATGTAATTGCAAATTTAATTATTCTTTCACAATTTAAGCGGTAATATTTATTTCTACTAACAAATTAAGGAATTTAGTATTATTATTAAACAATTTTTTTTTATAAAATTCAGCTTTTTTTAAAAAAATTTAGTGTTCCAAATTTCAATTCGTTTGAACCGGTAGAAAGATTTTAGTTTTCTAATCAATTTATCCTAGATGGTCATGATTAAATTTAGACTCTAGGGCTCTCGTTGATTAGCCCTAAGAAAGTCGTAAAAACAAATGTCTCTTAGGGCTAATTAACGAGAGCCATAGAGTCAAAATTTAATTATGACTATTTATGATAAAATGATCAGAAAACTAAAATCTTTTCACCGATTCAAATAGATTGAAATTTGGAATACTTAATTTTTCAACCTCTTTACACAGTTTATATATTAAAAAAATATTGTTAAAAAATTAAGTGTTCCAAACTTCAATCCGTTTGAATCAGTGGAAAGATTTAAGTTTTCTGATCAACTTATCCTCAATGGTCATCATTAAATTTTGATTCTATGGCTCTCGTTAATTAGCTCTAAGAGATATTTGATTCTACGACTTTCTTAAGGCTAATCAATGAGAGCCATAGAGTTAAATTTAATTATGACCATTTAAGATAAAATGATCAGAAAACTAAAATCTTTCCACCAATTCAAATGGATTGCAATTTGGAACACCTAATTTTTTACACCGTTTAATAAAAAATATAGTTAAAAATTAAGTGTTCAAATTTTCATTCTGTTTGAACCAGTGCGAAGATCTTATTTTTTTGATTATTTTATCTTAGATGGTCATAATGGATTTTTAGTTTTAAGGCTTTTTAATGAGTACCCTAAGAGAGCTCTGAAACTAAATAAGGAGTCTTAGGATAGATTTGTATAGAAAATATGATTTTGGATAGAATGGAGAGTAAAAGTTGTTGAATGGTGGATGGAGAAAGGGAAAAACGAGGGGTATTTTCATCCACAAAACACCCCTCCAAACCCGAATTATTTTTGGAAACCTCAAGAGGAGCCCAAAATTAATACCGTAGAATTCCTAAAACTAGGGAAAACTAAAAAGGGGGTAAGAAATAATGGGGGGAAAATTGGAATGTCATACGGGGAAAAATTGGAATGCCAAACGGGGGGAAAAGGGTGGACCCCTCTCATGTACCCCATCTTAATTTTCCCCTCCCTTTTTACTCCATCCAAACATGCCCTAAATAAATAACACCAGAAAACAAGGGAAATAGAAAATAACCTCAGAAAACAATTCATCGTCATCATCACCATTCCAACTGCCATAGTCGTCACCGTATAGTCATCGTAGCTATCGTACGGTGTCCAATACTGGTAATTAAATATTCGAAAAAAGTAAACAAAACAATACTCCCTCCGTCCCTTTTTAAGTGTCCTGCTTCGTAACTCCAACTTATTAAAAAGACATCATCATTATACCTTTCACATCAACTTTTTCCTCCACTCTCCCTACTTACCCATCATCATTACACTTTTACTGACTTACTTTTCAAAATGGAATATACTTTTAGGGACAAATAGACAATTCACCAACTTTTACCCACTAACTTTACGAAATAGACATTTATTAAGGGACAACCCAAAATGGAATACCAGACTATAAATAAGGGACGAATGGAGTATCAATATGCATGGAGTCAAGATTAAAAGTAAACAGTGCTTATGGTGATCAATACCAGTAATTACAGTTGATGCTGTTTTTTTGGGTAAATAAATTATGGGAGAATTTTTCATAAGTTCACTATATCACTTTTCAAACCCATCTAGTCTATTTCTAAGTTTTATAACCCACTAAATCGACTAATAATTTTAATGACAAAAATACCCCACCTAAGAAACAAGCGCGTTGTTTGGCTAACACGAAAATATATTTTTTTCCATTTTTTTTCG
This sequence comes from Rhododendron kiyosumense, assembly GCA_019656275.1. NCBI lineage: Eukaryota > Viridiplantae > Streptophyta > Magnoliopsida > Ericales > Ericaceae > Rhododendron > Rhododendron kiyosumense. Next base: position 154,687 of record BPLS01028616.1, on the reverse strand, counting down.
TTTTTGTTGCAATCAAGCCGCCACCAACACTGCCGCCACCGCCGCCACCACCATTGCCGCGGCCATCACACCACATATAATGTTATATGTGTAACAAAAAACGTATTTTTTCATTTTTCTCAATTTTTTTATTGAACCCGCTACACTTAACATTTAACGTTATATATGTGACAAATTTCTCTTTTTGTTTTTTCCTATTTTTCTTGTATTGATTTTTTAACGTTATATGAGTGATAAAAATTTCCTAAGATACAACATTTATGAGTGGACATTTTTTCTAACATGCAACATTTCTTTTTGGTTTTTCTTGTTATTAGTCCTCAATGTTATATGCTGATCCATATAATTAAAACATATGTTATTATATGTGAATTTTTGAATATCTAAATAACACAAGAAAAAAAAAAGAACACATAACATTATATTTGAGCTTTTGCAACTCTGAATCTCATAACAAAATAGAACAAACACATATAATATTATATGTGAGCTTCTGTAGTTCTAAATCTTACAAAAAACAGAATATATAACATTATATCTGAGTTTCTGTAACTCTAAGTCTCTCAAAACATGACATAAAATTATATGTTCTCAAAATAACATTATATCTTTCCAACAATATTATATGTCTCAAAAAATAACATTATATGTTCCCATATCATGCCACCGTTATCCTTGCTTCCAGTCGCGCCTTAAAATCCCAAGTTGAATATTGATGAGGCCACAGGGGGTCGAGCTTTATTTTTTCACCATTTCTTCATCAAAACCCTCATCGAATCCTTCAAAATTTGTGACTTTCTGCCTCCGAATAGCATTCCCATAACCTCTATATCTATATATATATATATATATATATATATCAGTCTGGATCCAGTGAGGGATCCCTTACCAGTCCACCGTGCGGACCTCACATTTCCCGAGCAGATTTCGATGATCCGAGCCGCTCAATGTGTTCAGAACGTGATTTTAAGGGTACTCGCGAGGAATCAGCAAAAAAAATGACCGGGAAGGGCTTGATCCGAGCAGTTTTT
>BPLS01028616.1:102590-143656 GCA_019656275.1 Rhododendron kiyosumense | reverse complement strand
AGTCAGCAATCTCAATATATTTGATTGCGTACTTAGAAAAAGCAGACGGTGCTAATCCTTGTCAGCGGTTCTTTAAAAGCTGAAATGTTGCTCTTACAAATATGGAATCATCCAACAAAATTTTCATGATACTTATGGTACAAATCAAGCTCTGCTTTGTATCTTTGTTGTGGTTATGTTAACGGTGGAAATTTTCGGTTATAGTGGGAACAAAGAGTATAGCTATGGTCGTGTTTTTTGTTAGTATCAGTGATTTGAGATTGGTTAATGAACTAGTACTTGAGCTAGTAAGTCTCTCTCTTAAATACCGCGTATATATATGTGTGGTCCTATATGTAAAGCTCACTTTCCCTATGACTTTCTGTACACATTTGCAGTCCACGCACACACGACATCAAGAGACCGCAATCAATGGTGGTACTCTATCAAACAGTCATTCGAAAGGCGCCTACGAAGTGCGACTTGTTCGCACCTATCTCGAATTACCCAAATATAAATCTCCTCCATAATAAATTTGAGGATGATGCTATGGTGTCCCCGGTCATTTTGGGAACACCGTAACTTTTGGTATAACAAAACCATTATAAGTATAACCAAAACCCAATATAAGTATAACAAAACCCAAACAAGGCATAACCAAGGAATATCCAAAAAATCAATCAAAGTATAACTAAACCCAACCAAGGCATAACAAACAAGTTATGCCTTGCTATGGTTCTGTTATGCTTGTAATAGGTTTTGGTTATACTCATAATGATTTTGTTATGCCAAAAGTTACGGTGTCCCCAAAATGACCGGGGACACCGAAGTCATGATACACATGGATCTTTCTAAATGAATTTGAATCACACATTGACCTTTCTCTACTTAAATTTCCCTTGTTTATGTATATCTAACATTGCTCAACTTTGAAATTCAATAGCACATAATGGGAATTCATTGGACTGCTTTAAATTTTTTAAAAGCCTAAGACATTCTAGACTGTAATATAGGCCTATAGTCTTCATGTTGGGACTATCCAATTATGGGTTTTTAATATATTTACAAGTCACTTCACATGACTTAAAGCTAACTCCACCCAACCCCTCCACCTTTTTTAAAATTTCATAAAAGAAGTAGGTATTGTCACTTGGAATGCGTTGGAGGGTGGCTATTAATGCCTATAGTCTTCATGTTGGGACATTCTAGACTGTAATCTCGGCCTACACATGGATCCATGTGTATTGCTGTATTGTTCTCCGGCTCCTTGCTCCCTCGTTCAAATGGCTTTCGAACCTGTTGGTGCAAAATCTGGAGCGTTCTAGAACTTGAACAACCTAATGGAATCCATTTCGAGTCAAGTTAAAATGTTGATTTCCGAAAATAGTATTCGCCCCCACCAATTGTTGTGCACCGGGTTGCAGCGATTTTGTTTTGAGGATAAAATGAAACCCGATTAATGATCTTTTGCCTGCGTCCACTTAAATGGACATACATAATACTGAGCCTAAAAGAATCAACAAAACCAAAAACTGTTAATTCCTTTTCTGCAGAATAACTAAATAACAACACATAAAGCAACGAATTAAAGAGAGGGAGAGTTTCTGGAACTATGGTTTGTCGAATAACCTAACCAATGGCCTACTTATAGACACATTTATGTGAGAGGTTGTGGTAGTAAACACACATTACGACTGATCATGTCTTTTGAAGACAAATTAATTGGAAAGGATCATGTCTTTTAATAGGCACATTTCATGAAATCAATCAATTATGAAGGGTCATGCCTCTTGGAGGCGCCCCCACGTTTTATATCATTTTTCTAACAATCACACCCTCTTCTAATAAGCATACCTTAAATTAATAGGTGTTATAACTATTCACATGAAGTCATAACCAATGTGAAAAGATGTCGAATCTTTTGAAAAATAAAACCCCCTCTCAATGTACAATTTTTTTTTGAAATCCCCAGACATGCATCTTCCAATTGCTAAAAGTAGTCCTTGACTTGAATGATGACTTGATAAGGGCACAAATGAGAGAGAAACGTGAATTACAAAAAGCTGGTGAGAGAGAGAGAGAAATGTGAATCATAAAAAGCTGGTGATGTGTGGAAGCATATTGCAAAAGCAGATGATTCTTCTAATGCAAAATTCTGTAATTTTATTAGATCAAACGGTTTCCAAAATGTTGGCCACTGATTCTTTAATCCAAAAACAGTGAGTCAAGCCAAAGTCGGATGTTTATCTTAACGTGCAACGAATTTAGCCTTCTTTGTAATAGTGATCAATTGACCCTGCAGTCATCTCGAGTTAGTTAAGTCTCTCTCTTAAATACCGCGTATGTTTGGTCCTATATGTTTTTTAACTCACTTTCCCTATAAAGAGAGTGCAATCAATGGTGGTAATCCGTAAGCGATGCACCAAATTAACAGTCATTTGAAATGTGTCTGTGAAGCGCAACTTATTTGCACCTGTCTCGATCAAACTAATTTTTGCCGACATATTCTTCTTTGCAAGTTCTACACGACGAAGGGTACGAGGATCATGATTGTGGACTCAAAAGTTACCCAATTGTTAATCATAGTACACTATCAATCAAATAATAACATGATGATCATTTTAATTTCCATATGACTTTGAAGTAAACTAGTGTTTTAGCCTCATGAATACAACATTATTTGTTCGATTCCATCAGCTGTTACATACTGCTTTTTGAATTCCATTAACGATTTGCAGTGTTTGCAAAGGTTTCGGGAGGAATAGTTCCTGTTTTGGATCAAGAAGTTACATAACTTTTTTTTCATCTTTATTCAATTATTTTTTTTGCATTTGTTTGTTTTGCATCCAATTTTTATGACTTAATGATTTGTCTCAATGAGTGGAAACAAAAAAGTTTAAAAATTTTATCGAAACTCAAAATTTTTAACCTATTTTTGTCTTCTTAAAAAAATTATGAGTTTCGATTTTTTTTTTTTTACTTTTTCAATTTCTCTGGATGAGACGAATCAATAAGTCACAAAAATTTGATGTAAATCTAACAAATATGAATGAAAAAAGAAGAAGTCATTTTGACTTATTAAAGCCAAAACAAGCCCTCAAAGAGGAAAAGTAGAAAAGTGAGAGAGACTCTGGCTAGCTTCACTCCTACCGCCTGGGTCAACAAGTCGACCCAAAAACTATTTAAAAAAAGCCTCTTGAGCATTGTTCTCTGCATCCAATGCTCAACATTTTTGAAGGTCATAACTGTTTATATGTTAGTTTTGATTCCGTCTTGTTCGTCGAACAGTTTGTGCACACAATCTTGACAATGCCCCAACTATATTAATTAACCAGTCAAAGAGGCATTTCTACAAATATTGTATGCGCTAAAATAGAGATATGTAATGATTCCCCATTGCCGGTCTCAGATTAATTTGCAAGATATTGTACACCACTTGCAAGTAACAAATACTATTCATAGAGGAATTAATTTCCAACTTCGAATATTAGGGGCTGGGGAAAGACACAGTTTAAGATTGAAGTTACTAAGCACTTTTTTTTTTTGTGGCTGCGGGAACATAGGCAGTGAGAGCATCTCCAACCCTTGACTTCATATTGGAGATGCCAAATTTTTTTTTTTTTTGAAGACTTACCTGGCATTTTGGTAACTCCAATTTGACATCAAAGCCTTCCTTTCCAATCCTTTATGCCAAATGGTCATTTTTTGAAATTTGGCATGGAGGAGGGTGGTTGTCAAAGTTGGCATGAGAAGGCTTGCCTTCAAATCCACGTGTATATGGCATCAAAGAAGGCTATTAGGTTGGATTGAATTTTGGAGTCAATTTTTACAGTTACAATGTCCATGTAGGAATTGACATCTCCCATTGGAGATGCTCTGAGTACAGTTCCCGGGTCAGTGCTGGGGAATGTCGATCAGCGGGTTAGTGTTTGCCGGATGTCGGCTTAGGGTCTTTGTAATAGTCGGACATCAAAGGTTGGAGATGAAGATGGAAGGGAATCAGAGGGAATGTGGATTGAAGCGGTTGGCGAGAATCAGAGAAATAGTTTGGGGAAGCCGTTTGTTTGTACAAGACAAACATTTTTTTGCGTTTACATGCCGCCGCTTTCCAATAGCGGGAAACTTTATAGTTGCAAGTGCTGGGTTGTATTGTGTCGGTTGAGAAGAGATGTAGGACAGGATTGGTATTAATTGTAAGTGTTGGGGGCTTTTGTGGAAAGCAAAAAAAGGAAACATGTTCGTACATTTAAAAGTAGTATAGTATAGATTACTAGTATTTTTGCACTCTGGGGCGTGTCGTCTTTTAAGATAAATGAGGATTACCCTGTATAACTACCTACTGCTCAGCCCGTGTTCTATTTCATCCTTTTAGGGAAAGGAGCAATGGTGTATTAATTTGCTACTCTGTAACAGAGCTAATATTGAAGTGGCTATACTTTTCTGTCTTCTAGTTTGTGTTCTATCGTATTGACAAGGTAATATGAAACTGTGTTCAAGATGTGGAAATCTCGAGGCATTAATTACTTGACGGATAGGAACACAGAAACACGGGGTACTTAATTCGGACCTGGAGCCAGAACCCACTCTTGTGCCTACAAGAACACCACACTTTACAAAAGAATAAGCATTATCATAGATTCTATAACGAGGCTTTCAATTCGTGAATTCATTACCACTGTATACTTGAGACAAGCCTTTGGAATTGAAGAAGAAAACGATATCCGCATTGTTGTGATTTTAATCTTTGTATTATGATTTAGAATTGAAGAAGAATTCAATTATCAAAACTTTCTAGAGTTGTATAAGCGTGTCATCAATATTGAGTGTGTTCTCTTAGGGGCGTGTGGATTACTAATATTGAAAGAGAAAGACTTCAAAAATTGAAAAGTCAACAGAGGAAACTTACTGTTTTTCAGTAAAGAATAAGTGGCCAATGTATGTTAAATTTTTTGTTTTTGAAACATATGGAACCCATGTTTGAGACAGACTAATGTTTTACGTTTAGTGAATGAATAGTTACGCAGAATTCCGTGATAATGCTTACACATAATCTGTTTTTCTAGATCAATGCTTAAATATTTTTTAAGGTGACTAGATTGTTGAATTTCTAGCAAAATATGAAGTTGGATTAACAACTTTTTTTTGCACGATTAACAGAATCACTAATAGCAATTAGCAAGTCTTCACTCACTCTCTCTCTCTCTCATCTGTGCCTTCGCAAGTCATCGCTCCAGTCAATGACTACAACATTTTGGAAGTGAAGAATACTCAGAGAGGAAGACTAAAGACCGGAAAAGTGAGAGATACTCTTGGCTTGCTTGACTCCTAGTGCCGGGGTCAACAAGTCGACCCAAAAATCTTTTTAAAAACCCCTCTTGAGCATTGTTCTCTGCATCCATTGCTCAATGTTTTGCTGCTACAAAAACCACACACACTTTAAATAATGGGCAACAATACCATATCCTCTTCTATTTATTCTGTTATGCTCCTAGCAGTCAGCATGGCAGCTTGTGTTAGCACATTTGCAGTTCCATCATCTGCAAAATCATCATCGTCGACGTTTTCATTTTCAGCAGAGGCGGAAGCTCTGCTGAATAGTGGTTGGTGGGGAAACGTTTCTTTAACGAACTCTTCTTTGACAAATCATTGCTACTTGAAAGGCATCACTTGCAATACCGCAGGAAGTGTCGTTCGGATGGAAGTCCATTTCTTTTATTCATCTGGAAGGCTTTCAAACATGAATTGGTCTTCCTTGCCAAATCTTGAATATCTTGATCTGAGCGGCCCTGGATTAATTGGTGGAATTCCGGGTGAAATTGGTACTCTCTCCAAGCTTACCCACCTTGACCTTTCTTCTTTTTCCTACTATAATGATCCTCTACGTGATATCTTTAGCTTGGAGGGGGGAATTCCGGGTGAAATTGGTACTCTGTCCAAGCTCACCTACCTTGACCTTTCCAACAACTTTAGACTTCAAGGTGTTCTGCTTCCGGACCTGGGAAACCTCACCCAATTACTCCACCTCGACTTATCGAGGACTAATATCAGAGGTCCAATTCCCTCAACTATTGGTAATTTGAGTGCTCTGGCCCATTTGTCTCTTTATTCAGATCAACTCAGCGGCTCCATTCCTCCAAAAATTGGGAACCTAAAGAATTTAGTGTTGATGGATATGGGTTCCAACAACCTTCGAGGTCCAATCCCTTCATTTGTTGGCCATTTATCTAATCTAACGTATTTGTATCTCGATGGAAATCAATTTAGCGGCTCTATCCCCTCATCTATTGGCCATTTATCTAATCTAACCTATTTGTTTCTCAGTTCAAATCAATTGGACGGTCCCATCCCTTGTGAAATAGGTAAGCTACAGAATTTGGTTCAGGTGGTTATTAGCCATAACAACCTTCATGGCCCAATTCCTCGAGAAATAGGGAATTTGTCAGGTTTGACTTATTTGGCGCTAGATAGAAATGACTTAGTTGGAACCATTCCCAATGAACTTGCAGATTTGCATCTACTGGAGTACTTAGATCTCTCACAGAATAATCTCTCTGGAAAAATCCCGTATCATCTTAAGTTCATACTAACTCTCAACTTGTCATACAATCGTCTCGATTGTCAAATCTCAAATACATCTCCAAATGACTGTCCAGATGATGTTTGTCGTATAGCCTTTTATTCCGATAATTGTTATTCCTCCGTGGCCAATAAAGGAAAGAGAATAACAAAACTTGGTCTTGTCATTTCTCTCCCGATCATAGTATCCCTTGCTTTACTTGTGTTTGTTGTGTGCTTTTGTTATTGTAAAACCCAAAAAAACGAAGGTCAATCAAAAACAATGAAACATGGGGATATTTTCTCTGTATGGAATTACGATGGAAGTATTGCATATGAAGACATCATCAAAGCAACAAATGACTTCGACGTCAAATATTGCATTGGAACTGGGGGATATGGCAGCGTCTACAGAGCTCAATTGCCAAGCGGCAAAGTAGTTGCCTTGAAGAAACTTCATCGGCTGGAAGCAGAGCACCCTGTTTTTGACCATTGTTTCAGGAATGAGATCCAAATGTTGACTAATGTACGACACAGAAACATCGTGAAGCTTTATGGATTTTGTTTGCACAACAGATGCATGTTCTTGGTGTACGAGTACATGGAAAAAGGAAGCTTGTTTTGTGCTCTTAGATTCGATGTTGAAGCTTCTGAAATTGGATGGACCCAAAGGGTAAACATCGTTGAAGGACTGGCACATGCTTTATCCTACTTGCATCATGATTGCACCCCGCCAATCGTTCATCGAGACATATCTAGCAACAACGTTCTATTGAATTCTCAACTCGAGGCTTTTGTTGCTGATTTCGGAACTGCGAGACTGCTGAATCCCGATTCGTCGAACCAAACTGTAATTGCTGGCACTTATGGATATATTGCACCAGGTACGGGTACTAAATATGTTTATTGAAGCAAACTCATGCAGTTATTTTTAAAATCAATCTTTGTGTTTGTGCAGAACTCGCATATACCTTGGTTGTAACTGAAAAGTGTGATGTTTTTAGCTTTGGAGTCGTGGCACTAGAAACAATCATGGGGAGGCATCCTGGAGAGCTCCTATCGTCCTTGACGTCGCCTCCTAGCGAAAACGTGATGATAACTGATGTCCTAGATTCACGCCTTCTGCCTCCAACTAATCCAATAGTTGCGGGGGATATCGTTCTAGTTGCTACAATGGCATTTGCATGTTTAGATCCTAAGCCCAAGTTGCGACCATCGATGTTACGCCTGTCTCAAGAGTTTCTTTCTCGTCGGAAGGCTCTAGCTATACCCCTTCGTACAGTTTCATTGCGGAATCTGTGGAATCGGAAAATGGACTTTGTCCACCCATCAAATGAGCAAGTGATGAGTGCCCAAGTTTGACCAAAAGCGTATCACATCCTTTTCTGGCGCTTAGTTGTTATGATTATTGTGAATTTATTTTAAGAGAAGCTATACGGACTAGACCATTCCTGGTTTGTGTCAGTGAACCAAACACCTTATGATTTATGGTTCATACTTTGTTGTAGGAGCATTTTTAAATGATTGTTGATTGATCACCATAGAGTGTGTTCTCTTAATTAAGGGCGTGTGATACGGATCCTTCTACAGGGACCGACGCGGTACCGATCAATTATGGTTTCTAGTTTGGGGTTGCACACAATTGATCCAAACCGTTGATTATTTTTTAAATATTTTTTAGTATTCCAGGAAAATTTTAAATCCATTGTGTAAATGTACGTGTGCATTATCCACATGTCGAATGTTTCATTCAGAATTCAGGATCCTAAACTCTAAAACAAAAATAAAACCTTGAATTGAGCACTTATAGTTATCCGATTGACCTAAATTTTGCAGGCTTATTCAAAAAAATATTTAAAAATAATCAACGGTTTAGATCATTTGCACTGGGACTTGAAGTGGGGCCCGAAAATTTGAAGTAGTCCCCCATACAAGACTACTCTACCCATTATTGAAAGAGAAAGACTTTAAAACTTGAAAAGTCTTTGTTTGCAAGTTAAGGAACCTGAGAGAAAAGAAGAAAAATGAAAATCGGAGAAAAATGAGAGAAAAATTGTACTATTTACAATTCTAAATTTTTTAATTTTCTCTTCTCTTTCTCTCCAAACCAAACAATGGGAGAGGTATTTTTTTAATTTTCCCTTCCTTTCTCTTGACGTACATTAGAAGGAAGGAAAATTTGTACCATGCATGACAATTATTTTTGAGGAAAGAGCCAATTTCTTCATGTGTGTTACCTGTTAATTTTTATAGGGAATCATGTAGAGGAGGGCCGGTTTCAAATTTATATAAGAATTGTAGTAGTTCTTATATAAGTTTGTCCGCCCAATATTGTTTTGAACATTCTAATGCCTACCAAACATAAGAGATTGCAAAAAGTGAAGCTATTTTGGGCGAAACATAGATTGATTGTAACATTATTTTAATTATATACTCCTGTTGCCATCATATACATATCTAAAATACTAAGATTGCTGCATGCAGGCTCAGGATTCTTTGCACCCACAACCCAAAATGCACTACAAGAAAAAGTATGTTTAGTGACGAAAAAGTGGCGACAAAATTTAATTTCGTCACTAAATGAGTATATTTGAAGACGAAAAAATAAATTCATCACTGTTTTGATAACTTCCGTGACGAAATTATTTCGTCACCAATTATAACTATTTAGCGATGAAAAAGATATTTTTGTCACCAAAGGCACCTATTTGGTGATGAAATAAAACTTTCGTCCCCAAAAGAGTAAAAAAGGAGACGAAATTATTTTTTGTCGCCAAAGATAACAATTTAGTGACAAAAAAAATATTTTGTCGCCAAATGAACCAATTTGGTGACAAAAAATATTTTTCGTCTTCTTATTACGTTTTCAGTGACAAAAAATTTATCCTTTGGTAACGAAATTTATGAATTATGCTTTGTCCCCAAATATATTTTGGGCATAACTCTTTGCTCAAAACTCCGATTCAGATAATTTAAATTGGGTTTGAACAATAACATAAAGAGCTACGACTTTAATGTTTATCAAAATTGTTAATTTTAATGTTTAATGATTCAAAATATATTTTAATGTTAAATGTATGTGTTATATATTAGATATTTCAAACATATGCTGAAAAGTTTGTGTAGTGTAATTGGTTAAAGCTTGCATGCAAAACCTAGGAGACTTGGGTTCGAAACACAGCAGGAGCAAAGGAAGTGAGATTTTCTTTTGCGACGAAATTTTTTGTCGTATCGTCGCCAAAAGGCACTATAGGTGACGAAAAATAGATTTCGTCACCAGGTAGGAATCCTCGACAACCTTTAGTCGACAAATTTTTTTTCGTCACTTATATAATTTGTGACGAAAAACATACAATTTGAGACGATTTTCATTCGTCATCCAATGCAATTTTTCTTGTAGTGATGAGAAGGTACGCACACACCACTTCTCTCATGTTACTCCTCTTCTTCATGTTCCATTTGGTAGTCGATCTCTGAAATTCCTTCAAACCAAAGAAAAACCATGATCAACGTCTACAATCTCCTCCAAAACAACACGGCCCAACGTCCTCTTCATTGGAATATCAACAGAGACCCATGTTCATGGAAGGGAGTTGCATGCAATTCCGACAACTCCTCCATTAACCGATTCTCTATCCAATTCTTCTCTCTATCTAACGCTAATTTTCACCCTGTTCTTTGCCAAATCAATAGTTTGGAGTCTATTGATCTATCTGACAACCACTTGAGCTATATCCCACGTGGGTTCATGACTGCTTGTGGAAATCTCAGAGGGTTGAGAGAGTTGAATTTCAATAGGAACAGATTGTCTGATTCTTTACCTAATTTTGATGGATTTTTGAAATTGGAACGGAATCTGTGGACTTGTCTCATAATTCGTTGAGTGAAACTCTTAGTTTACAGCTTGAAGGTTTGGTTAGTCTGAAAATTTTGAGTCTTGGATACAACCAATTCACTAGTTCTGTTCCTACCCACTTGGGGAGATCTATGGTTTTGGAAAAACTTGGGCTTTATGGCAATCACTTCGTAGGTAAAATACCCGAGGAAATCGCGAATTATTCGAATTTGACTTTTATTGATCTTAGTGTTAATAATCTCTATAGGTCTATCCCTAATAGGTTCAGAGAGCTTCTCAATCTGCAAGTTTTAATTCTATCTTCCAATAGTTTGAGTGGTAAAATTCCACAATTTCTTTCAAGTATCCATACACTTAGAGGTGTAAAATGGGCTAGGTCGGCACGGGCCCGGATTAATCCTGGCTTGGCACGAGAACGACACGGTCTTAGTGGACATGCAGCACGACACGGGCACACGCAACACGACACGGGCACAGAAGTGGGAGGGAACGACACGGGCACGGCATGGCACGATACGGTCTTAGATGGGCACGGCACGGGCACGACAAGGAAGTGGGATGGGGCACGAGTCACGACACGGCACGACACAGTTCTAGCCAGACACGGCACGACACGAGCACGCGGCACTGTACGGGCACGGAAGTGAGGGGTAACGACACGGGCACGGCATAGAAGTTGGTTTGGCATGGGACGGCACGACACGGTCTTAGACGGGCACGGCACGAGTCACGACACAACACGACACCGTTTTAACCAGGCACCGCACGACACGTGTACGACACGAGGCATGGAAAACCAAAACAAATATGTTATTAAATAAACAAGGGATTTCAAATTATAGTTTACTTTATTTCTGTGTATTTTTTTTATAATCCAATAATTTATTAATCTTTTCCTTTTATTTAAGTAAAATAAACTTTTAAAATATTTTATACGATTAAGAAATTTTGAATCAAAATTCAAACATGATAATATACCAATTACTACACCTTGCACGTAGGACACTGGATAATCATTACTCATTAGGATTGAAATATTGAATATTACGATATACAAACTTAAGAACATTAGAGGCACCGACGCATCGGGCACTGGAATGTGTGTTTTTTGGGAAGATTTATTTTTAGACGAAAATTAGTTGCCGGTTGGTGATGTGTATACGAAAATTGATGGCACAACGATGGCACGATTAAGGGCCGGCATGGCACGAACCAACAAAAAAAGGCGCGGCAAGACACGACCCCACAAAAAAAGGCACGGCACAACACAACCCGACAAAAGGGGCACGGCATGACCCGGCCCGGCCCGACAAAAGGTACGGCACGACGCGACACGATTAATTAATCGGGCACAACATGACACGACACGATTTTATAAAGGCACGGCCCGACAAAGCAAAATGGGCCACCACGGCATGGACACGGTACGGCATGGCAAACCATGGCATGATGAAGTAAACGGGCACGATACAGCACGACACGAAACACGGTTGGCAAGGAAAAAAATGGCACGGCACGGCACGACAGGCACGTTTGACACCCCTACATACACTATGGCGATTTGCTGTGAAACAGAATTCCTTTTCTCATGCAATTCCCACTGGGATTACAAATTTTGTCAAGAATCTAGACCTTAGTCATAACCAGTTAAATGGTTCCATTCCTAGTGACCTTTTGTCCCACTCAAATTTGCACACTATGGATTTGTCTGGTAATTCACTTGGAGGCCGGTCGATACCCAAAAGCATATCATCCAGTTTGGTGAGACTTAGATTAGGAAACAACCGTTTGAATGGGACTATACCATCTTCATCCTTTGTGAGCCTTCAAAAGCTGACCTATTTGGAATTGGACAACAACAGTTTGGGAGGTTCAATACCTCCTGAATTGGGTTTCTGTGAGAATCTAGCACTGTTGAATCTTGCTAAGAATCAGCTCACTGGTGTTTTGCCGGTTGAATTGGGTAATCTCAGCAACCTTCAGGAACTGAAACTTCAAGCGAACAGTTTGGTCGGGGAAATCCCAATTGGAATTACCCAATTGCATTGGTTGAGGAAGTTGAATATCAGTTGGAATTCTCTCAACGGTTTGATTCCTTCTTCGATTTCGAGGCTCCAGAATCTTAATAACTTGGATTTGAGAGGAAACAATCTCGGTGGTTCAATACCGGAGTCCATTGGCAATTTGACTTTTCTCGTAGTACTCCAATTGGGGAGTAACGAATTGAGTGGGAAAATTCCTTTGATGCCGCAGAGTTTGCAGATGGTTCTAAATTTAAGCAGCAATCAATTTGAAGGCCTATTACCAGAAAATCTGTCGCGATTGACTGGATTGGAAGTGCTGGATCTATCCAACAACAGATTTACCAGGAAAATTCTAGACTCTTTCGCTCAAATGGGAAGCTTGACACAGTTGGTGCTTTCCAATAATCGGCTCTCTGGATTGCGCATGGATTGCAACACAACAACTTTGCTCCTCTTGGAAATCGAACTCAGGACCTCGCGTATGCGCGCGCGAGTCCGAACCAGCTAGGCTAACTCAGCACTTGTGTAATATTAAGGGCCTAATAATATTTATACTATGCAAAAAATATTTTTCGAAAAAAAGAAACTTTTGAAAAAGAAACATTTTTAAAACAAATAATTTTGTGAAACATTTTTATTACAAAACAATTTGGGAAAATTTTTTTTGAACTAATTTTTGAAAAAAAAAATTCTTAAAAAAGTTGAAAATAAATTTTCTAAAAGAAAAAAAAAACTATTTTTTGAAACTATTTTTGAAGAAAAAGGTTTTTTGAAAACATTTTTCAAACAAAATAGTTTTTGAAATCATTTTTTGAGAAAAGAAAGTTTTAAAAAACATTTTTTGTATTTTTTTAACAAAAATAATTTCTGAAAAATATTTTTGAAAAACATGAAAGTTTTGAAATAGTTTTTTTTAAAAAAATTTTTGCAAAACATTTTTGAAAAATAAGAAAGTTTTTGAAAATATATATTTAAAAAAAAGTTTTATCAAAACAATTTCTAAAATTAATATTTTTAAAAAAGTTTTTTTAAAACATTTTCTGAAAATAATATTTTTTTAAAACATTTTCTGAAAATAATATTTTTTTCTTTGTCTCAATAAAGAAGTTTTCTAAACTCGATCAAGCCAAATTTTAATGAGAATGATTTAATCAACAAGGAAAACAAAATCAATGGTCTCGATCGTCCGGTTTATAGTAACGGTTATTTGAAACTGTTGCTATAGTTCGGTTTATTGTAACGGTTTATTGGAAACTGTTGCTATAGTCCGGTTTTTAGTAACGGTTATGGAAAACCGTTGCTATAGTCATGTTTCTAGTAACGTTTTGCAAACCGTTGCTATACACTATCTATACCGACGGTTTTTTGAACCGTTACTAAAAAAAACCGTTGGGAGTTCCCAAATTTCTTGTAGTGGATCTTGTGAAAAATTCCATGTAAGATGACCATGTAAGATATGATCGATAATGTCTTTAGTGTCATCTTACATGAACTTTTTCATCTTTACTGAACTTTTTTGTGACTCTGGTTTATATTTTTATATTTTTTCGATATTCTCTTATCGAGATGAACGATTAGTTCAACAAAATTGACCTGAATCTAATAAAAATTAATAGAGAATAACCAAAAAAAATAAAAAATTGCCCAAAGGGGCTCTTGTGTTTACTAATACTACTCTCTTGGATACAAAAAAAAGGAAGAAAAAAGGACTTCTCAAATAACATTTCCAATGCACCCACCATTCCTCCATATCTTGATATTTTACTCTTTCAAAAAGGTGCAAAAAGGTGATTTGGAGGATATATTTGATCCAATCCATCCTTCATATCTCCATATTTTGGTCCTCCAAATCTTTTTCATCTTCCAAATCTGGGGATATATTTGGAAGATGAAAAAAAAATAATAAAAACAAAATAGAAGCGAAAAAGGAGAAGAAATTCAACACGAAGCAAAAGTTTTTTTCATGATCTCTACCATTAGCTATGCCCAACTATGCTCCAATAAGGGTAAATGTGAAGCCCTAGTTAAACAATGTTAGCATAACTATTATCAGATAGAAAATTGATGTATGTCTCCCTTTCTCAGCTTCTTTCTCTCTCACACACACAGACAAACACAAATACATATGCTTGAATATACATATGTATATGTCTACGTTTGTGTATTTATGTGAATGGACATGAATATGTACATGTATATATAGATATAAATATATGAATATCCATATTCAACCTCCTTAATGGTTCAATCCCTTCGTCTATTAGTCGTTTTGTCTAGTTTGACCTATTTGTATCTCAATTCAAATAAGCTCAACGGTCCAATTCCTAGAGCTATAGGGAATTCGACACGATTTGACTAACTTGGACCTCAATAATAGTCTCCTTAATTACGTGTCATAACTATATATATAGTATTTGCAAATCAGAAAAAACTTCTTTACTGAGTTTTCCGTAAAGAAAGATTTACGGACCCAATCGTGCACATCCAAAGTATTTTTGGACGGTCCTAATTGAAAACAATTATGATCGATAACAATTAATTGTGACCAGTCATAATTAAAGACGAATGTCAACCATGGCAATATTTTCTCCATATGGAATTACGATGGAAGAATTGCATATGAAGATATCATCAAAGCAACAAATGACTTCGACATCAGATATTGCATTGGAACAGGTGGATATGGCAGCATGCACATTGCACAGTTGCCAAACGGAAAAGTAGTTGCCTTGACGAAACTTCATCGGTTGGAAGCAGAGAACCCTATGTTTGACCATGCTTTCAGGAATGAGGTCCAAATGTTGACTAACGTATGACACAGAAATATCGTGAAGATTTACGGATTTTGTTTGCATGAAAGATGCATGTTTTTGGTGTACGAGTACATGGAAAAAGGAAGTTTATTTTGTGCCTTCAGATTCGATGTTGAAACTTTTGAAATTGGATGGACCCAAGGGTAAACATAGTTGAAGGAATGGCACATGCTTTCTCCTACTTGCATCATGATTGCACCCCATCTATCGTTCATCGAGACATATCAAGCAACAATATTCTTTTGAACTCTCAACAGGAGGCTTTTGTCGCTAACTTTAGAACTGCGAGACTGTTAAATCCCCATTCATCCAACCGAACTTTAATTGCTGACACTTATGGATATATTGCACCAGGTGCGTCTACTATTTTTTTTATTTAAGCCAACGTCTGTGTAAAATTTATCTTTTTGTCTATGCAGAACTTGCCTATACAATGGATGTGACTGAAAAGTGCAAAGTTTATAGCTTTGGAGTGGTGGCACTAGAAACGATCCTGGGAAGGCATCTAGGAGACCTCATATTGTCCTTGACGTCGCCTTCTAGCGAAAACATGATGATAACCAATGTCCTAGATCCATGCCTTCCGCCTCCAACTAATCCAATAGTTTCAGGGAACATTGTTGTAGTTGTTACAATGGCATTCGCATGTTTAAATCCTGAGCCTAAGTCTTGACCAATAATGCAACGCCTGTCTCAAGAGTTCCTTTCTCGTTTAGTATCACTATGGCACTTGTGGAGTCGGAAAATGAACTTTGTCCACCAATCAAATGAGCAAGTGATCGTTGCCCAACTTTGAAAGGAGTTTCCCATCTTTTTCAGGCCTTGGTTGTTATGATCATTATAAATGTATTTCGCAAAAAGTTATTGCGAAAGAGACTTGGAATTGAACTAGTCAAGTCATTTGATGACAAATATACAAAGAAGGGTAGAGGGAAAATTCATTGCACTTACTTCAGAGGAAAGACCCAATGACTCAGGTTGAGTCACTATGTTTTGGGTTAAACAATCAGTGCATGGCCGATATCTTGGAAACCTTTAATTTGATCTTTCTATTGCAGAATTTCACAATAGAATTATGTGAAACATGACAACGATGTTTCATTTACCTATGCAGGAATGTATGTCGTCTTTGGTAGTGTCAGAATAAATGCGTGCATATACAAAATAATATCGCGATCAAATCGTGATCTTGAGATTGTGATTTGATGTAATTAGAATGATTTTATTCCATAGTTAATCAGTATGATTTTTTCTTTCCATAGTTAGACTCTCTCCTCTTGTATAAAGAGAGGCCTCATTTTATGGTTTCAATAATCAAATTCAATATTTTTTCTCTCATATTTAACATGTAGAATGACTCATACTTTTCACATCGTCTGCTCATTAGAATTCACGTTTTGATCAATTTCTTTATCCATCTAGGCACCTACATTTATCAAGTCATGATTATTCATGTCAACTTGAGGCCTCGTTCGGTTGAATGTGAAAGAATGAGCAAAAATCAACTTTTTCGTAACTTTTTGTGGATTTAGTTATCAAGAAATTTGTGGGACTCACAATGTCAACTTTCTCTTTGAGAAACACTTTTCTTCAAAATAGATCATGTCAAAAGAAAGAAATTTTCCAGTGTATCAAGAGAACGTGTCTGAAAGTAAGTTTTATTTTTCTCTACTTCACTTATTTCGAGAATGCATTTTTAATACTACATTCCCGACAATTGTCTAGAGCCTAAGGGATCTATCTCTCTCTCTCTCTCTCTCTTCATTTTGCAAAAGTCATCACTCAAGTCAAGGACTTGCTACAATTAGCAAGTGCAACACGGTTCCATGGTTTATTACGTTTCGAACACTCTGAAGAGGAAGACTCAGACTTGGAAATAGAGAACCAATAAAAGCCACACTACTTTAAATTATGAGTAAACGTACCATTTCTTATTTTGTTTATTCTGTCATGCTCGGGGCAATAGTCATGCATGGTAACTAGCACGCGGTATTGTATTTCTACCCCCAGCATCCACAAAATCATCATCCCCAGGGGCGGATCCAGTATAGGCCCAGACGGGTCACGTAACCCACCTAAAAATTGGGTCCCAAGAGAGGGACCCAAAGTTCAGAGAAGTACTATATATAAAATGCCCCGACAATTACTGAATCCTCTCGGTGGTTCCTGCGGTAGGATGCCGTGCTTCCACATAAGCAATGGGAGTTCGATTCTTGCTGTGGACATCAATATTTCCCCTATTTTTTTGGGGAATTGATAACCATTGGAACAAAAATATTTAGATTTTACTTTAACATTTTAACGTTTTGCTTTAACAAAATGCGTTTCTGCTTTAAAATTTTATACTTTTGCTTTAACAAAAATATGTTTTTGCTCTAGTAAAAATATATTTACTTCAACATTTTAACTTACACAACAAAAATACATTTTTGCTTTAACATTTTACATTTTTTTATAATTTTTTTACAAGCTCAAAAAAATTGATGGATATATATACTCATTTTTAAATTAAATAATAAAAATTGATGTGAATTCGCCCACGACTTTGAAACATATAAGACGGTGTGACCCATCTGCAGAAAATTCCTGAATCCGCCACTGATCATCCCCATCGTTGTTTTCGTCGGTAGAGGCAAGAGCTCCGCTAAGTAGCACTTGGTGCCCAACTGAAAAAATGGGGTCTACCGGTGCTAGTTATGAGGTGTTCGAAAAAATGCCATATTAAAGTACGTGTTAAGGCATCTTGACTGGCCCCACGGAATGGAAACTTTAGCTCGGCCACTGGAAATGAGATAAGATCTGAATTAACATTCGTAATAAGTGGATTAATAAGGAAGATTCGTAATGCCGTGGGCATAGACTTTCTATATTGTTATGTCCTCCAAAAGGATCAAAACCATACCTATTGTCTAGTCAGGTCTTTGGCGCCAAAGTCCAGTCAACTCAGCCCCTACAATACGCACACCACCAGTCCACCACCAATTTACTCTCTCTCTAAAAAGCAACCCAAGTTTTCTCTCTGCTCTCCACCATCTCTTTTTTTTTTGGGTAAGTAACTCTCCACCATCTTCCCATCCTCCCACCCTCTGTTCCTCTCTAGACTCTGCCTCCCTCTCCTGCCTTTATTTAACCAATTGAACCTAATATACCTATATACTCTCTCACATAATTTTAATTATATACTTCTGCTGCCATCGTATATCTAAAATACTAAGATTGCTGCTTGCAGGTTCAGGATTCTCTGCACCCACAACCCAAAATGAGAAGGTACGCACACACCACTTCTCTCCTGTTACTCCTCTTCTTCATGTTCCATTTGGTAGTCTCTGAAATTCCATCAAACCAGAGAAACACCACAATCAACCTCTATAATCTCCTCCAAAACAACACGGGCCAACCTCCTCTTCCTTGGAATATCAACAGAGACCCATGCTCATGGAAGGGAGTTACATGCAATTCCGACAACTCCTCCATCACCCGATTCTCTATCCAATTCTACTCTCTATCTAACCCTGATTTTCTCCCTGTTCTTTGCCAGATCAATAGTTTGGAGTCTATTGATCTATCTGACAACCACTTGAGCTATATCCCAAGTGGGTTCATTACTGCTTGTGGAAATCTCAGAGGGTTGAGAGAGTTGAATTTCAGTAGGAACAGATTGTCTGGTTCTTTACCTAATTTTGATGGGTTTTTGAAATTGGAATCTTTGGACTTGTCTAATAATTCATTGAGTGGAACTATCAGTTTACGGCATGATAGTTTGGTTAGTCTGAAAATTTTGAGCCTTGGGTACAACCACTTAGTAGGTAAAATACCCGAGGAAATCGCGAATTATTCAAATTTGACTTTTATTGATCTTAGTGTAAACAATCTTTCTTGGTCTATCCCGGATATATTCAGAGAGCTTCCCAATCTGCAAGTTTTAAATCTATCTTCTAATAGTTTAAATGGGTCCATTCCTAGTGACCTTTTTTCCCAATCAAATTTGGAGACCGTGGATTTGTCTGATAATTCACTAGTAGGGCCAATACCGGAAAATATCTCATCAAGTTTGGTGAAACTCAATTTAGGAAACAACCGCTTGAATGGGACAATCCCATCATCATCCTTTGTTAGACTTCAAAACTTGACCTATTTGGAATTGGACAACAATAGTTTGGGAGGTCCAATACCCCGTGAATTGGGTTTCTGTAAGAGTTTGGCAGTGCTTAATCTTGCTAAGAATCAGCTCACTGGTCTTTTGCCATTTGAATTGGGTAATCTCACCGAACTTGAGGAACTGAAACTTGAAGCCAACAATTTGGTTGGGGAAATCCCAAGTGAAATTACCCAATTGCAATTGTTGAGGAAAGTGACGATCAGCTGGAATTTGCTCAACGGCTCGATTCCTTCTTCGATTTCAATGCTCCAGAATCTTAATAATTTGGATTTAAGAGGAAACAATCTCAATGGTTCAATACCGGCGTCCGTTGGTAATTTGACTTCTCTCATAGAACTCCAATTGGGGAGTAACAAATTGGGCGGGAAAATTCCTTTGATGCCGCAGAGTTTGCAGATAGCTCTAAATTTAAGCAGCAATCAATTTGAAGGCCTAATACCAGAAACTCTGTCGCGATTGAATGGATTGGAAGTGCTGGATCTATCCAACAACAGCTTTACCGGCCAAATTCCGGACTCTTTTGTTACAATGGAAAGCTTGACACAGTTGGTGCTTTCCGATAATCGGCTCTCTGGATTGATTCCAAAATTCCGTTCATATGTTTCAGTTAACACAAAAGGTAACACGGGTCTTATAGAGCCCACAAATCCGGGCCCAACTCAAAAGATGAAAAAGACTCTCTCTGGCCGTCTTGTTGCAGTCATTGCAGTCATTGGTACCACTTTTGTTATTTACATAGGAGCCATCGTTGTTCTATGGATTTACAAGGATGCGCAGATCCAATCCGAGGAACACTTTGGCCGAAATGACATTCACAGATCCAACTTCGATGGTAAGTAAGGGATTTTTTCTACGTTACTGTTTAACTAAGCTCCAATTAGTTGGAAAAGTACTTTTATATACTATTCTCTAATCTCTCTTGGGTACAAAGAGGAGAATGGAGACAAGAAAAATAGACTTCTCTAAAGGAATAGAAAAAAGGACCAAAATTCAAGAAGAAGCTGAAGTTTCGTTCCTTATCTCAACCATTAACCATGTCTAACTAACCTCCAATTAGGCTAAATATGAAGCCCCAGTCAAATAATGTCCGATTTCACTTTCTTGTATTTCTTTTATCTTAGTGTCCTTTTGATCAGCGAGGAAAAAATATTACGGAAAGTGAAAATAATAAAAAGTTATATAAAAGAAAAGAAAAAGGAAATGTATTATACCAAAAAAGTACTTATATTTTTTTTCTCTTTCTTTCAGTTTTTACTATTATCTTGCTAATAAACAGACCCTTAGCTAGTGATTTAACGAATAAGCTCCTCTTCTTTTTCCTCCATGGTCAATAAAGTAAAGAGAACAATGATAATTACTCTTGTCATTGCTCTCCTTAGCATAGTTTTCCTTTCCTTGCTAGGGCTTGTTCCGTACTTTTGTTTCCGTAAGACCCCAAAAATCCAAAGTGAGGTAAGGGCAACGAACCATGGGGATATTTTCTCTATATGGAATTACGATGGAAGAATTGCATATGAAGACATTATCAAAGCAACAAATGACTTCGACATCAGATATTGCATTGGAATAGGCGGATATGGCAGTGTCTATAGAGCCCAGTTGCCAAGTGGCAAAGTAGTTGCCTTGAAGAAACTTCATCGGTTGGAAGCAGAAGACCCTGCTTTCAACCATTGTTTCAGGAATGAGGTCCAAGTGTTGACTAATGTACGACACAGAAACATCGTGAAGCTTTACGGATTTTGTTTGCACAATAGATGCATGTTCTTGGTGTATGAGTATATGGAAAAAGGAAGCTTATTTTGTGCATTGAGATTTGATGTCGAAGCTTCTGAAATTGGATGGACTCAAAGGGTAAAAATCGTTGAAGCAATGGCACATGCTTTATCCTACTTGCATCACGATTGCACCCCGCCAATTGTTCATCGGGACATATCGAGCAACAACATTCTATTGAACTCTCAACGAGAGGCTTTTGTCGCTGACTTCGGAACTGCCCGACTGCTACATCCCGATTCATCAAACCGAACCGTTATTGCAGGCACTTATGGATATATTGCACCAGGTACGGATACTGACTTTGTTTTATCTAGAGAGGGTCTATGGTTGTTTTTTAAATCCATCTTTGTGTATGTGCAGAACTTGCCTATACCATGGTTGTGACTGACAAATGCGATGTTTATAGCTTTGGAGTTGTGGCACTAGAAACACTCATGGGAAGGCATCCGGGAGACCTCTTATCATCCTTTGCATCGCCTCCTAGTGAAAACATGATGATAGTCGATGTCTTAGATCCTCGCCTTCCACTTCCTACAAATCCAATAGTTGCCGGGAACATTGTTCTAGTTGCTACAATGGCATTCGCATGCTTACGCCCTCAGCCCAGGTCTCGACCGACGATGCTTCGACTATCTCAAGAGTTCCTTTCTCGTAGAAAGGCTCTTGCTGCACCCCTGCGTACAGTTTCACTATTGCAACTATGGAATCGGAAAATAGACTTTGTCCAACCATCGAATGCAGTGATCAGTGCCCAAGTTTGAAAGAGTATCGCATCCTTTTCAGTCCTTTGCTATTTTGATTTATGACCATTTATATGTGTGTATCTTATTTTTAAGCGCTAACGAATAAAAAAACACTCAGTTTTTATTATGTAAGGAGCTTAAAGTAATATCAGTAAAGCACATGCAGGAGTTCAAATATATATGGGCCTGCAAGTTGGTTCAGTGACCACAGTCAGAAGCTTATACAGATATTGATCAGCCTTGATATGCCATTATCTCACCCCTAGCCCAATGTAGATTAAATCATGTAAGATTTGAGTTGGCCACGAGGTAGGAGGAGTTGCAGGTTAGAGTGCGGGAGCAGTAGGATGTTTTAGAACTCGTTAATTGATTGTGTGATGGTTATGGTAGAAACGAGATTTTAAAAATTAGAGTTCGATGGTAATGACGACCATGCTGAGAGCAAATTTGTTGATAACGGTGGTAGGATGCTGTATGAGTATGATGTTGATCATTTCCCTTTGCAGGCATCTCATTTGTGCTCGGACTCAGTCATTAGGATCATTAGAACTCTTAAGTTAGCTTGTGATTCTCTCCAGGTGACATTTTATTTTGAAATGTTTAACTGTTGATGACAAGAAAATCATAACCAGTTTAATTATATTAGGCGGGCACGCTTTCTCTTTTTCTCTGTAAATCATTTCTTTCCATAGGTTTTTCATATCTTTATGTTTTTTTAGCTTGAGTGGCACTTGGCACTGTATCGTAATAGTTGATATGGGTATAGATGTTTCGGAGATTTTAAAATACTCTATGAAAATCAGGTACACAGGACCTATTGCCAATCGTGCCAAATGCTTGGAAGATTGAGAACCCACATTCGTGCCTAAAAGAATACCACACTTTACGAAAGAATAGCCATCATCTTCGATTCTATAACAAGGCATTCAATTCATCTCACCCTGTATTCCAATACTAGTTAACAACTCCTTTCACTTCTACGTTTTGTTTATTATGGGTTGTCTTCAATCTATTTGGATGCATTATTTAATTCAACCTACCTGTCCTAATATAAATCACTACTCTACCATCGATCTTTCTTTCCCCGGCCAAGATTTAGCACCAACCTCAACAGCTTTAAATTAGCCGGATGAAATAGCATGTGTGTTGTGGCACCCAGAAACAAAATGGCGTGGGAGTTGCAATACCAAAACAAAATGGCGTGGGAGTTGAAATTTTATTCTTAAAATTTCAGTCTAACATGCTTTGTCGTGGGCGTTTTTTTGAATGATTGTTGATTGATCACCATTGAGGGTGACAACTGGTATGTGCAAAGTTCACATATATAGGATAATAGGACCACACTACCCATTATTAATTAGAAGAGAGAGACTTGAAATTTGAAAAGTCTTTGGTCATTTGGTGACAATTGCATAGCTGGGTAGAATGAAAATTCGTACCACTTGCTTCAGAGGAAAAAACTAATAACCCTGGTATTTTTTGTTTTTTGTTTATACAGCCAATGACCCTGGCTTGACTCACTGTTCTTTGGTAAAGAATCAGTGGCCAATATTATGGAATCCCTTTGAAATTTTATTGGAGTTTATGTTAACATTTTGTGAAACATGACACTAATGTGTGTGAGTAATGTTTTCGATGAAATTGCTTACACCTATATGTGTGATTAATTTGCAATTGTATATGCTTTGTCGTAGGTGCGTGTTTGAGTGATTGACTGATTGTTTATTTTTTCCTTTTTTCTTTTTTGATCTTCAAAAAACTTCTTAGAAGACATTACTATTGGAGTGAGTGTTGATTGATCACCATTTTGTTTGTCCCCAACTTTTGTTGGATTAGGAAATCTTGTAATGCCAGGCCCTATAAAGCGCACACGAGCCATCGATCTTGAGAATGAATGGTTGAGATATGATTTTTAATTATGACCAATAAAACTCATTTATTACCGGTCATAATTGATTTTTAATGTGGACCGTTGATTGATGAGATCGACAGTTGTGTGCCGCCCTAAACGTGCATTACAACAACGCCGGATCCCTTTTTGTTGTCCTAAATTGTTTGTTCATTTTACAAAATCAAAGTACAAATTTCTTTGAGTTTCCTCTTCTACCCTTCTTTCCAAAAATAAAAAGGACGTGTCCAATTTGAATAGGACATTTATAGAAAAGTTTGAAATTTAGAAGTGCAATTATTATATTTTCTTATTAAGTTGAATTTTCCAAAAATGGATTAAAAAAATTACTCGGTGTGGATTAAAAAAATTACTCGGTATGATGGAAGTCAAAAGTCAAGGGCCAAGAGCCAAGTCAGGTACTCCATCTGGCGCTGATTGACTTCAGTTGATTGACTCCAGTCACGCACACCACCACCCATCTACCTATCCCCCTTGACCCCTTCTTTCCTCAGTTCCTCTTGGGTGTGGAACACCGATCGTCGATTTCATCAACTAACAGTTGCGATGCATTTTTAAATTATTACAAGTAATAAATATCTTTTACTGATAGTAGAAATTTTTTTAATCTGGACTATTGATTAATGAAATCAAAAATTGTGTGTCGCCCTACATGCACACCACAATGGTGCTCTATAACAGCTCCGGATAATTTTTCTTTGGTCACATGCTAGAAGAAATTACATTTAACCACAACCCAACCCATTATCACAAAGTATCCGCATTCTGTTCATAAGACCAATTGCTCGTGTTAAAACTATTACACTTTCTCTTGTAATTTTATTGTAATTTGGTTGCCATCATGTAAGATACAAAGATTGCTGCAAGTTCAGGAGTCTCTCTGCACCCACAACCCAAAAATGAGAAGGTATGTGCACTTCACTTCTCTCTTGTCACTCCTCTTCTTCTTGTTCCATTTGGTAGCCTCTGAAATTCCTTCAAACCAGAGAAACACCATGATCAACCTCTATAATTTCCTCCAAAACAACACGGGTCAATCTCCTTTTCCTTGGAATTCAACTAGAGACCCGTGCTCATGGAAGGGAGTTACATGCAATTCCGCAAACTCCTCCATAACCCAATTCTCTCTCCAATTCTTCTCTCTCTCTAACCCTGATTTCCTCCCTGTTCTTTGCCAGATCGATACACTAGAGTCTATCGACCTCTCCAACAATCAGTTGAACTCAATCCCAAGTGGGTTCATGACTGGTTGCGGAAATCTTAGCAGGTTAAGAGGAATGAATTTCAGTAGTAACAGTTTGTCTGGTTCTTTACCTAATTTTGATGGGTTTTTGAAATTGGAATTTTTGGACTTGTCTCATAATTTTTTGAATGGAACGATTAGTTTACAGATGGAAGGGTTGGTTAGTCTGAAAATTTTGAGTCTTGGATACAACCAATTTACTGGTTCTGTTCCTACCCACTTGGGGAAATCCATGGTTTTGGAACGACTTGGGCTTTATTATAATCACTTTGTGGGTAAAATCCCCAAAGATATTGCGAATTATTCGAATTTGATTGAGATAGATCTTAGTTATAATAATCTTTCTGGGTCTATCCCTGATAGATTCAGAGAACTTCCCAATCTGCAAGTTTTAGTTCTATCTTCCAATAGTTTGAGTGGTGGAATCCCACAATTCCTTTCAAGTATCCAAAAATTGTCGCGATTCGCCGCAAATCAGAATTCCTTTTCTGGTGCAATTCCACTTGGGATTACAAAGTTTCTCAGAAATCTAGACCTTTGTTATAATCAGTTAAATGGGTCAATTCCTAGTGACCTTTTGTACCAACCAAATTTGCAGAAAGTGGATTTGTCTTATAATTCACTAGTAGGGTCAGTACCCGAAAACATATCATCAAGTTTGGTGAGACTCAGATTGGGAAACAATCGCTTGAATGGGACAATCCCATCATCATCCTTTGGGAGCCTTCAAAACTTGACCTATTTGGAATTCGACAACAATAGTTTGGGAGGTCCAATACCCCGTGAATTGGGTTTCTGTAAGAGTTTGGCACTGCTGAATCTTGCTAAGAATCAACTCACTGGTCTTTTGCCAGTTGAATTGGGTAATCTCACCAAACTTGAGGAACTGAAACTTGAAGCCAACAATTTGGTTGGGGAAATCCCAAGTGAAATTACCCAATTGCAATTGTTGAGGAAGTTGAATATCAGCTGGAATTCGCTCAACGGTTCGATTCCTTCTTCTGTTTCAAGGCTCCAGAAGCTTGAGAACTTGGATTTAAGAGAAAACAATCTCAGTGGTTCGATACCTGAATCCATTGGTAATTTGAATTCTCTCATAGAACTCCAATTGGGGAGTAATGAATTGGGCGGCAGAATTCCTTCGATGCCACTGCGTTTGATAGCTCTAAATTTAAGCAGCAATCTACTTGAAGGCGTAATACCAGAAACTCTCTCGCGATTGGAACACTTGGAAGTGGTGGATCTATCCAACAACAGACTTACAGGGATCATTCCAGGTTTCCCTCCACGTGTTTCGGTTGACACAACCGGAAACCCGGATCTTGTGAACCCCACAGAACCAAACGGTCCGAGCCCAACTCAAAAGAACCCAACTCAAAAGACGAAAAAGACTCTCTCTCCCCTTCTTGTTGCAGTCATTGGTGCAGGTAGCACTATTGCTATTTCCATAGTAGCCTTCGTTGTTCTATGGATTTACAAGAAAGCTACGCAGATCCAATCCGTGGAACACTTTTCTCAGCCTCAGGTCCCTACGGAAAATATTTTGAGCCCAAATGACGTTCACAGATCCAACATCGATGGTAAGTATGGGAATTTATTTCTACATTATCTCTTTTAGGCGCATGGTTATTCTTTATTTTATGTTGCTATTTCTGCATTAAAATCCATGTGTTAGGTAGGTAACGAAGACTTAAACATGTGTCTGACTAAGTATTGGAAGAGGATATGGCGATCAAAATAAAACTTTGAATTATTGGGTGACAAAATTTATGAAGGATGGTAGATATGTTTTCAATTTGCAAAATACACTAAGTTGGAAAAGTACTTATATATACTCCTCTCTCTTGGGTACAAAAAGAGGAGAACGTAGACAAGAAAAAAAAACTTCTCTAAGGCCCCATTCAGTTGTCAGGAAAATACAGAGAAGGATGGGAAAATTAACTTTTCCATAATTTTTATAGCGTTTAGTTGCCAGGAAAGTAGTGGGAAACATGTTCTTAAGTTTTCCTGCATGATTTACTTTTTTACAAAAGTGATCCGGCCAAAAGCATAGGATTTTGCGTAATGGGAAAAGTTTTCTCCATTGTGGGGCTAAAATAATTGGCGGTAAGAAAAAAAGCAAATGATGCCAATACTAAAAAAATACGAATTAGGTTCTTAGAAAGGCACTATGAGATTTACGTGACTAACAACAATTTCGACGACTATTGTGCTTTATGAGATAATTGTTGTGGAAAAAATTGATAATTGATTTTTTTTGAAAGTATTGATTTATCTTGTCATTAGTCTTTAGTTTTGTTTTGTACTTATTAATTATCTGTGAGTTTTGGTATTCTCTCAAAGCTCACCCACCTTCACCTTTCTCTCAACGATAATCTTCAAGGTGTTCTACCTCCTACCCTGGGAAATCTCACCCAATTAGTCCACCTCAACTTATCTAGGACTAATATCAGAGGTCCAATCCCTTCATCTATTAAAAATTTGAGAACTCTGACCTGTTTGTATCTTAGTTCAAGTAAAGTCAACGGCTCCATCCCTCCAAAAATAGGGAACCTAAAGAATTTGGTCGAGATGGATTTGAGTTTCAATAACCTAGGAGGTCCAATCCCTTCATCTATTGGCCATTTATCTAGTTTGACCTATCTGTGCCTCCTTTCAAATAACCTCAAGGAAGACTCCGTAATTTGGAGCATATACCAAGGCAGCAAGGAAGACTATGTAATTTGGAGCATCTAGGGTTAGGTAGAAATGTCTTAATTGGAACCATACCCAACGGACTTGCATATTTGACACAAACGAAGTACTTAGATCTCTCCCACAATAATCTTGTTGGAAAAGTCCCGCATTCACTTTGTTTGGTAATATTTCTCAACGTGTCATACAATCATTTCGACGATTGATTCCCAAATAAATCTCCAAATTGGTGTCCACATGATTGTTATAAAGCCCAAACCGTTATTGCTAGACTGTTGCATCTCAATTCATCTAATCAAACCATTATTGCAGGGACTTACAGATATATTGCACCAGCTACTTAAGGGTATCACTTTTGTTTTATCCAAGTAAGTGTTCGTGGTTATTTTTAAATTCATCTTTGTGTCTTTGTAGAACTTGCCTATACAATGGTTTTGACTGAAAAGTGCGATGTCTTTAGCTTTGGAGTGGTGGCACTAGAAACAATCATGGAAAGGCATCCGAGAGACCTCCGGTCCTATTGTCCTTGACGTTGCCTCCTAACAAAAACATGATGATAACCGATGTCCTAGATCCACTCCTTCCTCCTCCAACTAATCCAATAGTTGCTGCAAACATTATTCGAGTTGCTACAATGGCATTTGCATGTTTATGTTTTGAGCCCAGATCTGGACCAACGATGCTACGCCTGTCTCACGAGTTTCTTTCTCGTAGGAAGGCTCTAGCTTCACCCCTTAGTACAGTTTCACTACTGCAGCTTTGGAATCGGAACGTGAACTATGTCCAACTATCGAATGAGGTGATCATCAATGCCCCAGTTTGAAAAGAGTCTCGATTCCTTGAGGCCTTGGTTGTTATGACCATTAAGTATGTATCTTATTTTTTTCTACCATTGATTCATTGAATAGAAAAACACTCTGAGCTTGTATTGCCAGGGGGGCTTAAATCAAAATCATTAAGGCACGTGCTTGGATCCAAAATATGGGCCAACCTGGTTCAGTGACTAAAGTTAAGCATTTTGTTTCCTTGATAAGAGTATGTCATTTGTTTCAGCCCAAGCCCAATGAAGATTTAAACATGTT
Organism: Rhododendron kiyosumense; assembly: GCA_019656275.1. Taxonomy (NCBI): domain Eukaryota; kingdom Viridiplantae; phylum Streptophyta; class Magnoliopsida; order Ericales; family Ericaceae; genus Rhododendron; species Rhododendron kiyosumense. Next base: position 114,823 of record BPLS01028616.1, on the reverse strand, counting down.
TTTTCCTTCCATTTCTCTAATTTGCGGCAAGTGCATGTTAAAGCAAATATATGAGAACTGATTGTCATGTAATTAAACTTCATAAACCATGATAACAGATCAACCTTTTGGTTTGAGAAGTATTATGGAACACATATTTAAACTATCTTGTTGAGAAGAAAAAGAATATTATTCTTGTGTAGATAGATATTCACCCTGCAATTATAGTTTTTCCCTATCGTTCTTGTTTCGGCTACATCTGTTATATATGCTCCTAATAGTGTTTTGATTTCTTGTTTTATACATTTCCTTAGTGGAAGGACGAGATGCTTCGCTTCTGTTTTCATTATCACCATTACTTGATTAATTAGAACTGCTGAATTTTGTTTTCCACTCAATTTGTGGGGACATTGACATGTTTGCGCTTCCTTTAATTTGTTGCACTTTTGAAAAAAAAGTGCAATAAGCAATCTCAATATGTAAGATGTTGTACTTTTGAAAAAAGCAGCGATTAATTCTCATCAGTGGTACTTTTCAAGATTTGTTGTTGAACTTGTAAATATCAAAATGTCCAGAATTCTTTTCATGAAATATAATGGTTTAAATCAAGTTCTTCTTTGTATATTTTTTGCTTATGTTATCGGTGGCAATTTTTGTTGGTCAAATGAAACAACTGAAGTAAGAATATAGTTATGGTCGCATTTTCATTACTATCATGGGTTTGAGGTTTGTTCATTAACTAGTTGAGCTACATGATAAAATGCAGATTATTGGACAATTTTCTCATTTACTTCATTGGCTATGTATTTATATGCTTATTGATTTCGATGTGTCTGAAGATGGATGGGGAATCCTGTGACTGTTTTGAGCTTTACTTGTACAAATGTATGTATTGCTGTTTCTTTCCATGGGTCCTCAATCGTGCCCTTTTTCAAATGGAATTCGAACCAAGTTTGCTGCCCTCAGTACAATGTTTCCTCACATCAGACATGTAATGGTCGAACAATCTTCAGCCATGCCAAGGTGGGGTTTTCCGCCTAATGATTATTATTCATGAAGATTATATCATGTTCAGTCAAATTGTGATACTCAAACGTTAATCAGATTGCTCGTGCTACATTGACTCATTGATGTTCTCCACAGTTCCCTTGTCATTCATTTATGACTTGGGTAAGGCAGTTGGATATGTTTTTGACGTGGTGACACCCGTATCCATTCAACCTCAGAATGTAAACATACAGGTGTAGTCTACCTAACATATGAAGTAGATTTGAGTTCTTTTGATCTTTTTGTTAACAACAGTCCAGTAATTTAACTTGAGGTGCAGCCTGGTGGATCAAAAAATCGTCTCCCCAAGGCAAGTGAGAAAATAAAGGGAAGGAGATCGAGCTATTGTTTTCCATTCTCTGGTGTCTAACTTTACCTTGTGGTATACCTCATGAAATCTGATTTTTTGTTTACTTTGTGATATCTGCAGTGTTCATTCAAGATATGGAATTCATATTGCGGGCCCTCCATTTTGATTGTGAACTGAATGGTCAAGACTCGGTATTGTGGTTCAAAGAATGTTTCGTCTTCTGTGCATTCTTTTTTTCTCGAATCAGAGTCCTTTTTCCAGTGACTCATTTAATGCTATCTTAGGAAAGCAAAATATATGAAAGGTTCTCATTCTTCGTTATTTAGGGAAATGATTAGAGGGAAAAATATAGTTGTCAAGAAAGTCTGATTTTCTGTCTAATTTCCTAAAAGCATTTTCATATGCGAATGAAAATAGGATGAAATAAGATGTGTGCCTCTTCACCCTTTGAATTTTCTGGGAGAGGTGTCTCTTCACCCTTGATTTTCTACAGTTCTAAAGTGGTCGGATGAAATAGGATGTGTGTTGCCTATGTAAACTTCCAAATAGATATTTATGTGCCTAAAAGCACAACACAATAATATTTATACTCAACGTAAGTGAAAATATTCCTCTCTGGCACCAATTTATCATTCCCGTCGACGCAACACCCAATTTTTCTGAGTCTTGCCCTAAGGGAGTAGGAATACGCAACAAAGAAAACACGTTGATTGATGTTGCAACCAGGAGTCATTTTAGCTATTAGTTGATAAAACTGTAGTCCACTTCAAAGTGATCTTTAAAAACGATCGACCATCAAAAAAACAATGATAAAAAAAACGATGTGGCGATTACTTTTTTTTTTTGCCAATCAAAAAAAACAACGATCTTCACATCGTTGTGATTTAATCGATTGTATATTGCAGTTAAGAATTGAATAAGAATCAAGTTCTTAAACTTTCAGTCATACTCGCTTTGTCGTTGACACGGTTTTTGAATGATTGTTGATTGATCACAATTGAGTGAGTTCTCTTAAGGGCATGTGGATCACTAATATGTGGAAAGTTTTTGGGGAAGAGGTGGTTTGCGTGTAGGACCATACTACACATTATGAAAAGAGAACGACTACTAAACTTGAAAAGTCTTAAGTCAATTGATGACAATTACATTTGAAGGTACAAGGAAAATTCATGCATTTGTGAGTTTTCTCTAAGATGTGAAAACGATCGCAGCATTGTTGTGATTTAATCAATTGTGTTTACATGTATTTCTAGCCGTCAGATTGTGTGAAAATACTAGATAAAGGAGCAATGCTTTATTAATTTGCTATTCCGCAGCACGGCCAATACCGAGGTGGCAATACTTTTCTGTGTTTTCTAAACTAGCTGGTGTTCTATCATATTGACAAGAGAATACGATTGGGCCTTTTCCTATTCAAAAGGCCAAGGACGACTGAATCCACACTAGTATCATGTGAAAGTACGAAGATACGGAAATCTCTAAGGCATGCATGAGGAACAAAGGTGATTGATTCGGTTTGGACTGGATTTGTGGTTTGACGATTACTATGCTCACCTCTACACCCAATGCGTGGAAGACTGAGAGCCAGCACTTGTGCCTAAGGGAAGACCACAATTCACAAAAGAATAAGCGTCATCTTAGATTCTGCAAAGAGGCTTTTCAATTCATCAAGTCATTCTATGCTATTGATGTTCGAGACAAGCCTTTGTTTTTTCAATAAGTGATCTTTGTGCCCCCAAAAGAAAACGCATCCATGCTATTGTGATTTACATAATTGATAGTGTCATCTGATTTAGAATTGAATAAAAATCCGATTCTTGAACTTTCAGCCGTACATATATACATCGAAAGTTAGAATGCATTCGTTATCCTTAATTAGCAAACTTTTGAACAGAGATGAGATTTTTTCCGATGAGCTAACTAGAAGCTTAGAGCAGAGAGCTAGCGTGCACACTTTCATTGACATGCTTCACGGATCGATGGAATCTTTTTGACATTGATTAGTCGAACCAAGACCAATGCTACTCATTCATACCCAAATAGATCCGTTTAGGCAGACAGGGAAAGTAAGTGAGACTCTGGCTTGCTTGACTTTCATAGTGCCGGGGTAAACAGGTCGACCCAAAAAGATTTAATAACAAGGCTTTCAATTAATTAATTCATTCCCACTCTACACTTGAGACAACCCTTAGGAATTGAAGAAGAAAACGATCTCCACATTGTTGTGATTTTAATCTTTTTTGTATTATGATTTAGAATTGAAGAAGAATAAAATCCTTGAAACTTTCCACAGTTGTATATATATGCTTTTGTTGTTGGCGCGTTTTTGAATAATTGTGGATTGATCAACATTGAAAGAGAAAAAAAATTTAAATTTGAAAAGTCTAAGGTCATTTGATGACAGTTACACTAGAAGGGCAGAAGGAAAATTCGTGCCGTGACAATTACTTCAGCAGGTATAATGGGATGCCACTTTCCAAATAGTTTCGTAGACCCGATTGAACTTCCTTTGCTTCCTCTGAAGTCTTCAGTTCTCTCTCTCTCTCTCTCTCTCTCTCTCTTGGATGAGAGGAAGACTAAAGACTGGAAAGGGGAGAGAGACTCTGGCCTCTTGAGCATTGTTCTCTGCATTCAATGCTCAATATTTTGCTGCGACAATAACCACTCATACTTTAAATTATGAGCAATAATACGATATCCTCTTCTAATTATTCTGTTATGCTCCTAGCAATAAGCATCGCAGCTTGTGTTATCCAATCATAGCCTTTTTCATAGGATTCAACTCTGGTCCATTCATTTCTCTAATTGTATATTTTGGTCTGCTTGTACTTGTACTCACAACTTTGGACCTTGACTGTAGAGGTATCCAAAACCATGGCTTATTTCCGAGGACTCAACTTGCGATTTACTCCTTGCACTTGTGTTTTGTTGCACTGTTGTTTCTCTGGTGTTCTCGGAAGACGACATGGCGTGCCTGCAGGGCGTGAAGAACGCTGTGGCGAATCCGTCGACCCTCAACTCGTGGACCTTCTCCAACACCGGTTGGGCTGGGTCGACGCGGGGATGGATGCAAACCACTGGTCGAACACGGCGAACTCGTTGACTTCGTGTAGACCAGTACAAGCCCCAGCTTGAATCCGCTCATGATTGTCATGGCCATGCCCTCGACTTCCATGTTGAACGCCTACTGGACGAAGCCGTTCATCGGCCCCTGGTTTAGAGACGAGTCATTTGACTCGAATATCAATCTCAACCTTTTTGCCCCATCAAACACGGAACCTCCCTTGTTTACTGTTCCAGATATGGTCAAAATCAAAGCTTCTCGAAAATCGATTTTGATCAGTGGGCTAGGTGTGCCTCACTGAGATGATCACGTTGGTGGTGACACGGTTGAGTTTAGTCACCAGAGGAGTTTGTATGGTCGATTTGAACGGTGGCGGGCAGAGGCGGTAGCGGCTCCAAGGTTGATCAGAGAACGAGAGATCATACGAAAGTTTGGAGCATAGGGTCTTGTTCGTCTCATCGAGATGGTTCAAGATCCAGTCGGAACGTCGCCGGAAACCTCCGGGGTAAGCTTCACGCGCCGATTAAAGGCGGCGTGTGGAAGTCGGAAACTGGGTTTGGGGCAGACGATTGTCTTTGATTTTGGGTACATCTGGGTTTGGGTTTGGTTTGGAGAGGGCATTTTAGGGTTAAATTGTTTTTTTGGGTCCAAAATACTTCTTTTCCGTCCAAAAAGTTAACATTTCTCAACAGAATTGGACGGAAGGGGTGTAGTTGATGAGTTTGGATAGATAAGGGGGTGAGGTTGATGAGTATTAAGCGTGAGGGGATCGTGTTGACAAAACGTGATAGTTGAAGGGGTGTCCTTGCAAATAACCCCTTTATTTATGTAGGAGATGCTTGTAAAAAGCGCAAGATTGTGGAGAGCGTAGCAACACATTTTTTTTTTCCCTGGAGAGCATAGCTAGATACTTGCTTAGTTTTTTTTGGTATTGCAATTTAATTAGAGTGGTCGACGTTTTTAGTTAAATTGAACAAATACACTCAATTGTATGTTTTAGAAATGTTTATGTTTTGGAATTTCTGAATAAATTTGATGGACGAAGAGAGTGTACGTAATTCAGGTTCTTTAAAAACTGTTTCGTGCAAAACACGGGCAGAGCAATGCTAGTAGTGAAATAATGACAAATAATCAAAGGAAGAATTAGGCTAAAGGCCGTCAAAGGAATGACAAGATAAAAAAGATAGGCTTCTTAGTTCAGTAATCAATTTGGAGAAGAAACGCAAAAGAATGTATGTGGAAAGCCATATACTCAAAAGAATTTCTGAATAAATTTTGTGCATAGATCATGGTATGACGCCTATTACGGGTTCTACATAAACGATTCGAGGCTTTCATTAAATGTAAAATATTTTTCGAGAGTCTCCGCGAAAAATTATCTCAATCAGATTCTTATAAGTACTCAATCCAACCATCTAACTTTTCATTTAGATTTGAGAATAATGAAAACTTAGATAATTGGATCGATCACCTATAAGTATCGAATTGAGTTGATTTTTTGCGAAAATTTTTGAAAAAATATTTACATTTAATAAACGAATCAAATTATTAATTAATGTGAGACATGTAGAAGGCTCCACACTGTGATCTTTTATTCCTTTTTAATTTTGCAGCATCAATCTCCACCACGATCTTTCATAACGATAAGAATTTTGTGCACAAAGCAAAGGACTTGGCAACGCTCGAGAAATCGGCTCAAATTCGAATAGATTTTTGGTACTTTTGTTTCTGCATCGTAAATGCTCCTTTTTTTTTTTTTGGATTGGCAAGCATCGTAATTAGATAATTTGGTTCTTTTCATTCGAAACAATCAAGGATGAGTAATTATTCAATAGGCCGGGAGTACCGTCACGTAATATTTCGGATCATTTTACAACTACACATTCATTTGGGGTTCATACACTTAGTGGTAGACTCCACAAAAATGTTTTATTGTAAAGTGGTCTGGAGTATCATGCAGTGGCGTAGCCAGGAATTAGCGATAGTAGGGACACTTTTTAAACACACTTCAACAAAAAAAAAAGAATGCTTGTTCTAAAAACAATTTTAAAAAAAAGCTAACACATTTACTAAGGAAGGTAGTAATTTCATAAACTATCAAAACAAATCAATTATTTGAATTGTCTCAATGGACCAAGTCTAATAGCAGTTAGATACACAATAACTAAAATGTTAATATTCAGTAATCTTGATCCAATCAGAAAAAAATGTGCTTTTCTTTTCAAATTTTATGCTTAAACCTCTATTTCATTACATGTTGTGAGTTCTATTGACAAAGACAAGATTATTTTTAAAATTGTGAATAATTAATGAAGTATAATGCATATAACCCATGATTTAGCCACTTATATATTTGGACATTATGTATTGAGGAGTTTCAAATGGTGAGTGGTGACTCTCTTTTTATTCATTAAATATCTCACTTCGCAAGTGTACTAGAATTGTTGTAATATTGGAAACAAAAAGTTGAGAATGAAATATATACAAAATGTATTAAAGTGATTAAACAAAGAACAATTTAAGAAGCCAATTACAGAAAAATATACAAAATCTGAAGGAAAAAAAAAACGAGTATTCAGTGGGGGCGCGTTCCCCCACTCGCCCTCAAGTGGCTCCGCCACTGGTACCATGTGGCGGTACTCCCGGACTATTGTATTGGACCGAGGGACGGTTTCAAATTTTTATAAGAATCATTGTAGCTTTTATATAACTTCCTCCGGCCAATATTGTTTTGAACATTCTAATGCTCAGTTTGAATTTCCTGGTCTCCCCTCGTGGCAAGCCAGGGTTCAAGTTCCATTGTGTGCATTTGGGGTTTTAGGGTTATGGATAGTCTCTGAAACGCCCGATGGACTAATCTAATAACTCTCCTACTAACTCCGCTGATGTATACAAAATCTTGACCAAAAAAAAAAAAAACAGTTTGTAAAAAGTAAAGCTATTTTTGACTTCGATCGACATCAGATTATTTATGCTTTGGTATAATCGGATCTGCTCAATGGCGAGCTGGAGGTTTGTGGCTGGCATGGGCTTTTCTGCTCTGTGCGATACAGATCGGGTGGTGACCGGTGGCGTGGTCTGTTATTGATCGGAATGGTGGTGCGTGGGTGGCATTGGTAATTCACGGTGGCGTATTGGAATCCCGGTGACCTATTTCTCAGGCCGTTTATGAATGGTTGTTGATTGATCGCGATAAAGTGATCTCTCAAGGGCGTATGAACCCAATATTATGTGGAAAGTTATTGGGGTTTTATTCAAACAAAAATTTTCTTTAGTTTTCAAAAAGAATATTTCAAAAAATTCCTCCTAGATTCCTCCCTACTTTTAACATTTCTCTCTCCATTTATTATCCCTACTATTTTTCAAAAAAAATTTCAAAAACCAAACCAAACGCAGTATTGAAAACTTAAAAAGTCTTAGGTCATTTGATGACAATCACATTGAATGGTACAAGGAAAATTCGCAGCATGTATGACAATTACTTCGGAGGAAAGAGACAATGGCCTGGTTCGTTTCGATAACTTTGGGTATTCTAGTTTTAGTAGTGGGTGGAGAGAAAAATAAGGTAATGATTGAAAAGAAGGGTAATGAGTGGACAGAGATAGAGAGAAATAAGGTAATGAATAATTAGAGAAATATAGTAATAATTGAAGAAAAATATAAGATAATGATTGAAAAATTGAAGTTAAAACAAAGTAAATATGGGAAATGAACAAGGCCACGACCCTGGCTTGATTTTTTTTGCCACTTGCTAAATGAAGTAGTCCTTGACTTGAATTATGACTTGCTAAGAAGAGAGAGAGAGAGAGAGAGAGAGAGAGAGAGAGAGAGAGAGACGTGAATCATAAAATGCTGGTGATCAAAAGGCTTCCAAAAGGTTGGCCGTATTCTTTACTCGAAAAACAGTGAGTCAAGTCAAAGTCGTCGGCTGTTTTTCATGAAGGGCAACGAATTTGGCATTCTTTGTAATAGTGATCAATTGACCCCTGCAGTCATCTCAAGTTAGTTGAAAGTCTCTCTCTTAAATACCGCGTATGTGTGGTCCTATATGTAAAGCTCACTTTCCCTATGACTTTCTGCACATATTTGCAGTCCACACACACGACATCAAGAGAGCGCAATCAATGGTCGTACTCCGTTGGTGATACACAAAACTTTTGTGACTTATTGGTTCGTCTCAATAAGAGAAATTAAAAAAGTAAAAAATTATTATCGAAACACATAATTTGTTGAATAAAGACAAAGTTAGTCAAAAAGACTGTCTGTCTTTATTTAACAATTAACAAATTATAAGTTTTAATCAATTTTTTTTTACTAATTTTGTCTTTATTCAACAAATTATGAGTTTTGATAATAATTTTTTACTTTTTCGATTACTCTCATTGAGATGAATCAATAAGTCACAAGATGTTGATGCAAAATTAACAAATAAGAAAAAAAAATTGAATAAAACAAAAGAAAGGTCATTTTATCTTGTTAAGCCAAAACAAGCCTTAGAGAGGAAAACTAAAGACTAGAAAAGTGAGAGAGACTCGACCCAAAAACTATTTTATATAAGCCTCTTGAGCATTGTTCTCTGCACCCAATGCTCAACAAGTCAATCCAAAAATGAATCTTTTTTCATGTTATTTAATTTCCAGTGTTTGGTTAACCATTAGAAAATACATTTGCCGGGAAAAGTTTAAAATTGGTTTAAGCTGGAAAAGAAACACTTTTAGCAGTGTAAAACCAGAAACTTGCACAATGGAGCGTGGTTTCATTTGACAAAAAAAATCTGATGAGGACATACTCGACATGTTTTTTTTAAGGACATACTCGACATGGTTTTTTTAAGCTATCTGTAAAAACAATCGCCACATCGTTGTGATTTAAGGGCATGTGGACCACTAATATCTGGAAAGTTTTTGGGGGAGAGGAGGTGGTTTGCGAGTATGACCAAACTACACATTATTAAAAGAGAAAGATTACTAAACTTGAAAAGTCTTTGGTCATTTGATGACAAATATTATATTTAAAGGTACAAGGAAAATTCGTACATTTATGAGTCCTCTCTAAGATGTGAAAATGATCACCACATTGTTGTGATTTAATCAATTGTGTTTACATGTATTTCTAGCAGTTAGATCGTGTGAAAATACTAGCTAGATAAAGGACCAATGGTGTATTAATTTGCTATTCTGCAGCAGGGCCGATACTGAAGTGGCAATATTTTTCTATATTTTCTAAACTAGCTGGTGTTTTATCGTATTGGCCCTTTCCTATTTGAAAGGCCAAGGACCGAATCCACCCTAGTCGCGCTAGCACCACATACTATGTAGTATTCATAGGCCTATGTTTTGATGTATTTCTAGCTATCGGTTCATGTGAAAGCACGATATATGGAAATCTCGAGGCATGCCTCGGGGGCTAGAAACACATAAAAGGCAGTACGGAGAACCTAGTGCATGTCGCACCCAATGCGGGGAAGACTGAGAGCCAGCACTTGTGCCTAAGGGAAGACCACAATTTACTAAAGAATAAGCTTCATCTTAGATTCTGCAAAGAGGCTTTTCAATCCATCAAGTCATTCTATGCTATTGATGCTCGAGACAAGCCTTTAGTTTTTCAATAAGTGATCTTTCTTCCCAGCTCTGAATTAGCAAACGCATCCATGTTGTTGTGACAATCCTATCATTGCCGGGGACATTGTTCTAATTGCTACAATAGCATTCGCATGCTTATGTCCTGAGCCCAGATCTTGAACAACGATGCTACGCCTGTCTCAAGAGTTTCTTTTTTGTAGGAAGGCTCCAGCTTCCCCCATTCGTACAATTTCGCTCTTGCAGCTTTGTAATCAGAACATGGACTTTGTCCACCAATCAAATGAGCAAGTGATCAGTGCCCAAACTTGAAAAGATTCACATCCTTTTCAAGCCTAGTTGTAACGATCCCAGTATGATTGTATTTTAAGAAAAGGACCTGTTTATTCCGGGTTTGTGTCAGTGAAACAAACACTGCCTTGTGGTTAATTTATGGTGGTGTTAAAATGTGGTCAATGGAGATGAGAATACGTGCACACATACTTAACTACGTGCCTTGTGAGGTAATTTAATAACGTTAAGCAACACTATATGTTTGTTCGCTTGCATTTAAATCGCAGCTATGTATATCCATTAATCCTCTTATTTGTGAAGTACTGAACGTCTTCAGCAGTTGTATAGCTTGGGTGATGCACAAATTATGTCCTCACCAGCTTTGATTCATGCATAAAATGCAGGAGAGCTAGTTGTTCCTTGATTTTGGTCTTGTCGTAATTGTATATCCTTTGCACATCGAGCCTTTCGAGATGGTCATCCTTTGCTAGTATATCCAGGTTTTGTGATAGTTATTTTCATTTCCATTTTCATTTCTACTACCATGTCGAAAGGGAAAAGGTTTTTTTTTTCCATGTGGATAGATATCCATCCTGCCGCTTAGGTATTTGCCTGTTTCTTCTTGTTTCAGTTACAGCAGCTGTTACGCTTTCTACACTTATTTGAAAGTATGAGTTGCTTCACTTGTGTTTAATTAAATCCATTACATGTTTAATTAGAAGTTTACAACTACTAAATCTGAATTCCACAAAATTTGTGAGGATATAAACATGTTTTGGTGCTTCCTTTCTTGCGCTTGCGTAGTTTTCTCAATCAACAATCTCAATATATTCAATTGCATACTTGGAAAAGCAGTAAGTAATCCTTGTCAGAGGTTCTTTTCAAGCTATAATGTTGCTCCTACAAATATGGAATCATCTAGAGGTGGCAAATGGGTGGGTCTGGGCGGATTGAAACGAGTTGTGGGTCAAATATGGACGATTCAAAAATGGATTAAATCGTAAACGGGTTAACATGGATTGGGTCGAATATGGGTCAAGCCAAACCGACCTGACCCGACCCATCCATCCCCCCCCCCCCCCGCCCCCAATTTTTCTTTTCTGTTTTCTTCCCCCTCCCCGTCCATTTCTGATGGTAGCAAGGGGATATGTGCAACATTTATAGCATTCACAAATGCATTCAAAAATATTTTCCTGTTTTTAGAGGAAACAGATTTTTTAGAACTTGGGAACATCTCCTTTGGAAAAAAAAAGAAACCAAAAATCAAGTTTCGATATCCGTCTAAAATTGCAATCTCGTCATTGAAGAATACGATCGCACTGAAAATCATTCAGATTTCAAATTACATGCGAATAAAGAAATCTAGAGAGACAAAGAATACGTTCTAGACAAAGAGGTAGTTGGCTACGACAATCACGACGACGAGGGAGATGGAGAGGTTCACGCCCACTGTGAAGCACTTGCTCTATTGGTCTAGACTCTAAACTCAAGTTGCTCTTGGTTGATTCACTATTGAATTCAGACTAAGTTTCACTACGGATTTTTTGGGCTATTTGGATTTTTCAGTTTTGTCCGTATTCAAAAATTTTCACATTTGTTCATTTGGCAACAAACATTTTACCTCTATTGATTCATCCTGACGAGAGGAATCGGAAAAGTAATTTTTTTTTACTTTTTACCCTTCCTAAAATATTTGGGTATAAATCATAATTTTTTAATTTTCTGATTTCTTTTGTCGAGACGAATCAACGGTGGTAAAAAGTTTGTCGCAAAACGAATAAATGCAAAAAAAAAAAATTGAATAATGACAAAATAAAAAAATTCAAAAAATATCGTCTTTGTTTGTTTTCGTCAATTTTCAATGAACTATTTTAATATTTAATAGTAATTTTTTACATTTTAGATTCATTTCGCGATAATTTGTTTCGATGAGTGAAAACAATAATATCCACATAAATCTACTGTAAAACTAATAAACTTT